>JADRCD010206070.1:0-17054 GCA_019843815.1 Montemys delectorum | reverse complement strand
CAGGGTCTCAGCCACATGGACCTCAAAATCATATATCAAGAAGACAGTATCATGTGTATGTTTAATCAAAATGCAACTGGTGTACCATTAACTCAGTGACAGTGTGAAGCTCAGTGTGGCTCTGGGTATGCTCACAGACTTTGCGACCAGCACTGTGACCTCCTTTCATAACTATTTTACCACTCCAGATGGAAACCCTCTACCTATTAGACAATCATTTTCCATTTCTTTTCCCCCCAAAGTTCCCAGGGGCTTCCAAACTACTGAGAAGTGTTTATTTCAAACATTCAATAGAAATTAAATCTATGTGTCAGGATTTTCCAGAAACACAGAACCAGTATGTGTAGTATGTATGTGTATGTACATGTGTAAGTGTGCATGTGTATGTTTGTCTGTGTGTATATGTAGGAATGTTATGGGTACGTGTGTGCAAGCAAGTGTATGTGTATATATGTATGTGTGTTTGTGTAGATATATTATATGTAGATGAGTGTTTGTGTGTATGAGTGTATACATATGGAATCAGTAATTGTGATATATATCTCCAAGTAGGGAGATTTATTATGAGTACTTGGTTGACATGATTTTTGGAGCCTGGGAAATCCGAGGATCTATTAGCAAGCTGGAGCTCCATCAAGTCAGTGAGCCCCAGTCCAAGTCTTGGAGAGCTGAGGCCAGTGACCTGGGGCTCAGTCTGAATTAGGACTTTCCCACTCTATGCACAGCTCAGTGTAGTGGTAGTTTGGCCAAACCACTTTGTACTCCCTCAGGTCACACGCATGCACTCACCCAAGAGCTATCTGCATTCGTGAATGAAACACACACACACACACACACACACACACACACACACACACACACCAGTTAATTTAAAATATGCCTTGACTAGCTCAAAGGCTGGGCAGTTCTAATCCCCCACCCAGCTAGCATACCTCCTGGCTCAGCAGCTTCTAAATCTGTTTTATCTTTGCTGCCTTGTTACCTTCTGGGCAGCCCCTCCCATAGGGCTTCTTTCCCTCCACCTACATTTTGGATGAATTTTCTTCTGCAGCTCTAAATCTAATCAGTCTCCCTCTGAGACATGGTGACAGTCTCCCTCCCTTTTCTCTCTCCCAGTTCCTAGCCCATGCAAATCTAAAGGTCCTGCCTCAGTCTACCTGCCCAACAATCAGTCGTTGGCTCTTTATTGATCAATAAAAAACCAATTTGGGACGAGGGCCTTCAGCGTTTGGACACACAGATACCTGATTTGTGGGGCTGGGTTCATTCAAAGCATTAGAACCAATCCCTAACAGCTCAGTCTGTGTCCAAGGTCTGAGGGTGGAGGTGATTAGTGTCCCAGCTCCGACTAAGAGGGAAGCTCTCTTCCTCCCACTGTGCTTGGAGGCCCTGGTGGAAGTCTGAGCCCTACCTGCTCTGGGGGAGGAGCTCCTTTCTTTGTTCCCCTATTCAAATTCCAAAGTTTTCTGGAAACTTGGAATCATAACCACAAAAAGTGTTTTGCTGTCCAGCTAGACACCCCTTATCCCAGTAAATTAACATATGAAATTATACAGTGTGTGTGTGTGTGTGTGTGTGTGTGTGTGTGTGAGAGAGAGAGAGAGAGAGAGAGAGAGAGAGAGAGAGAGAGAGAGAGAGAGAGAGAGAGAGGTGGGGGAGGAGGGAGGGAGAGCGAGCTCATGTGTGCTCAGATAAATGTACACATGTGTGTGCATATGTGTGGAGGTCAGAAGTCAACCTTAGCTCTCATTCCTTGGGGTCCATCCACCTTGTTTTTTGAGATAAAGTTTTTTGAGACTGGGACCTGCCTCTTAGCTTAGGCTAGCTGCCCAGTAAGCCCCAGAGATCTGCTGTCCGTGTGTCTGCATTGATTACAAACAGGAACTACCACCCCTGATTTTTACACGGTTGCTGATGGTTGAACTAGGGTCCCTTTGCTTGCGTAGCAAGTACTTTACAATTTACAACATGGATTCCAAGTTTGTGTCTATTTGGGTATTTAGCCACATTTATTTCCTTTTTATGACCAAATACAAGTATATGGGTGTACCACGTTTTCTTGCCCATTCATAAGTTCTTTAGTTATTTTTGCTTTTCAGTTCTCATTACTAATGTTACTGTGATCATTTGTGCCCATGTTTGGGGATGTGGTGTATGTTTCAGTTCTCGGAGGCACTCACCAAGAAGTGAAATCCCAGAGTGCTGTAGTAACTCAGCTGGACTGTGTGGCAGACCATGTTTTAGCCAGTGGCTTTTAGCCACCTTCAGAAATGCATGGGGTCCTGAGCTTCTGGTCAGAGAGCTAGAGTAGGCCTCAATTCAATGTCCCCCAGCCAAGCACCTGCACACCAGGATTCCAGTCATGGATGCCGGTGGAGGCATGTATGGGTTTCTGAGTGAAGTTGAGCTCCTAAGCTTCTGGACGGACACAGGGCAGAGGCCAAGCACCATCAGGAGACCCAGCCCAGCTCCTCTTGAATTACAGATCATTGTGAGCAGCCATGTGGGTGCTGGGAATCAAACCCAGGCCCTCTGCAAGAGCTATCTCCAGCCCAATGTGATTATTTTTTATGTAGCCCAGGCTGGCCTTAACTTACTATGTAGTCAACAATAGCACTGAAATTCTAGTCCTCTTTCCCACCACCTCTTGAGTGCTGGCATTACAGGTGTGTGCCATCACACCCAGTTTATGTCATGTTGGGATCCATCCCAGGGTTCCGTGCATGCCAGGGAAGCACTCTGTAGGCTGTGAGACATGCCCAGCTCATGAATATGAGATTGAGAATTCGGTCCTCTGCTCTCAGACACTGCAGGAAGTCACATGCCAATGGGTTGCAGATATGCAGGCAAGCATTGCATGGAATGGAAACTATCCACGGAAGGTTGAGTTCCCATGTTACACACAGAAACGTCTCACTGTGAGATTTGGATGGTCTTGGCTGCTTTCAGAGTGAGGACAAGCAGGGTGCCCAGGAACCAAGCACAGGTTATCCAGCACTTCCCACACACAGGCAGCACTGTGTGCCTATGTATAAAGGTTCATTGCCTCTGCATGGTCAGCCTGTGGTATGGACTATTCTATTATAGGATCAAGGTTAAGGAAACTGAGGCAGAGAGTTGAGTGTGTTGTTCAATATCACAATGGTGTTTAGGTTCAATGGTATGAACTTGACCAGCTCTCAAGCTCATGTTTTATGTTACATTATACTTTGTAGGGAGCACATGGAGATGAGCTTGGCTGGGGAACATTGAATTAAGAACATCTATCTTTCTTCCCTGGGTAAAACGTCTATGTTCTGTGTATAAACAGAGATACTACGGAATTGCTCCTGCTATTATTGGGCACAGCCTGGAACTCCCATGGCAGCCAAGGATGCCATTGAATTCCTGACCTCTGACCTCTACCTTCCCAGTGAGACTACGAGTATACATTGTCATTGCCAGTGCCATATCGCTATCTGTGCTGGGGTGACCTGTGCACTGGGGGTCATTAGCAGCATCCCTGCCCTCTGCCCACTGGGCACCAGGAGCATCTAAACTGTTACTTGGTGGAAACCAAAAAATGTCTCTGGTTACCCTACATGTCCCCTGTAGACAAAATCATCAATCTGAGAACTAGAATTCAGAACATTCTCTATTGGGAGTTCGGGAGTCTTGTTCTTTAGTTAGTTGGACTTTTTTTTTTTCCAGTTTCTGGAGCCTCAGTTCTCTAGTTAGCCAAAAATAGCTTTGTATTCCTGATCTCCTTGAACAGCTCCTTCCGGCTGCCCAGCTTCTCTCTAGAGTCTGGGTCTTGATACATGAAAACGGCTATTTAAGGGAGCCAGGGGCTGTTTTGTTACTTCTACGTGTGACATTGATCTGAGGGAAGAAAGCTGGAGGTAGGCTCAAGAAGGCCAGGAGAGTGGGTGCCACTGCTTGGGATGGCTTGGTGGCAAACAATATAAACATACCTCTATTTGACAGACAGCCCCCTTGACACACACACCTTCCTCCAGGATAACAGGAAAATAATTTTTATTGTCTTATTAATCCAAAATGTCTATTCATTCAATTGGTGAGGATCTTTACCAAGATTCCCATGTTCCTTTGGAGAGCAAGACATATTGTCTCCAGCTCTCCAAAATCAATTTTGAAAATATAGAAAGAAGACACACAAGTAAAAAAAAAAAAAAAAAAACTAAAACCTGGCATGTTGGAGCACACCTTTCATCCCAGCACTTGGGAGTTGGAGGTAGAGGGATCTCTGTGAGTTTGAGGCCAACCTGGGCAACAGAGCAAGTTTGCAAGTCTGAATTCAGGCTCAGCTAAAGACCCTATAAACCCCTCAAAAAACAAAACAAAACAAAACAAAACCAAACAAAGCCAAATAAAAACAAAAAACAAAGCAAAACAAAAATCAGTCAAACAAACAAAAAAAGTTAGATATAAGCAAGTCCCAACATGAGTGGGTTGTTTAATTTTAAGGAAGGTTCCGGAACACCAAGGAAAATAACCTCAAAATCAAGGAACTAGTAAGATTTCAGTTCTCTTTGATCATGCACATCATTACTTATTTTGAAATTAACTCCTCACATTTTTAACAGTCCCACTTCCCCTTATATGTGTATGCTTGTTCTCATGAACTTGCCTGTATGAGCTGTGTCAGCAGTGAGGCCACGGGAGGGTAACTGCACTGAACCTTGACTCCCATGTCTGCAAAGTGTTTGGAGACAAGGGATGGGTATGGGTCAGGGTCCACGGAGCTTTGTTTTAGATCAGGAAGGGTAGATGTTGAAATAGTGGTACAAAGCTCAGTCATACACAGAAGCCATGGATGCTGGTGATAATGTCTTAGTAAAAACGAACTTAGGAACTTCTGGTTGAAATCCAGGTTCCTTACAGCCCATTGGTTAGAAGCTGTGTCCACATCTTGGCCCCCTACATTTACTAAAATGACCTCATACACATTATGTAGAAACTTCACAGTGGCATCCATGTGGCTCACAGTAGAAGAAACAGCACTGTGTTCTGTTTGGTGCACTCTGGCCCAGCCTAAGCCCAGCAAACAGTAGGCACCCAATCAATGGGTTATTGTTTAAAGCTCAATTTATTTAGTGGTTGTTTTGAAAGTATTAAAGATCAATTGAGAAAAATTTTATTATAAAATTAATTCTGTGTCCTTGAGCAATTTAAACAAGGTCAAATCAGTGTCAGTGATTGTTTTGCATTTATAAAAAGTGTGTGTGTGTGTGTGTGTGTGTGTGTGTGTGTGTGTGTGTGTGTGTGTTGAGGCGGATGTCACGTGTCATGGCGTTTGTGGAGGTCTGAGGACAACTTATAGGAGTCTCTCCTTCCATCATGTATGTCCCAGGGGCTGAACTCAGGTCATCAGGCTTAGCTGTAGGCACTATTATTGCTCATTGCTGGCCTATCTGTGGTTACTTTGAATTCCAAATTAACCTGCAAACAAAAATACACCTAGACACTGCATACAAAATGTACTATTTTAGGGTGGTGGAACATTTTAATGTTGAGTGAAACTCCAAACAAAGGAACTGTAAATTATGGCCACTGGATACATTAACTTGAAAAATAATTCTTTAGATTAATATGCATAAAAGGATTTAAAATATCTTTTTAAAAGATTTTCTTTTAGAAATTAAAAAAATACTTGTAAGGCATTTTGCCTGTACATATATGTGCACCACATGTGTGCCTAGTGCTCATGGAGGTCGGAAAGGGGATCAGGTTCCCTGGGGTTACAGACTGTTGCAAGCTGCCAGGTGTGTGCTGGGAAGTGAACCCTGGTCCCCTGGAGAGCCACAAGTGCTCTTGCTGATGAGCCATCTCTCTACCCCATAAAAGGATTTTGAAAGTGTGTTTTAAGAATAGCACTATGAGGCCAGGCATAAAGGTGCAACATCCCTGCATGTTGGAGGTAGAGGCGAGAGGATCAGAAGTTCCAGGTCATCCTCATCTATATAGGGAGTTCAAGGTTAGTCTGGGCTACATGAGATCCTGTTTCAAAGTAAATGGATCAATCCATACATCAACAAAAGAATAGCTAACAGACATTCTTACCCAAAGTTCTCGATCATCCCAAAGTTCTTTACTGTAGGTTAAGAACAGGAAATTCTTCTAGAAGCAGAACTCAAGGCTAGAGCCCCAGGCATTACCTAAGCTGCAGTCCATAGCCACAGGTCTTTCATAGCTTTTGTTCCTCAGGAGTCAGTTCTGGAAATGCTGCCTGGCAGACACACTGCTCCATATTGTGTCTCTAAAAGTTGTGCTTCTACTCTTGAACCCAGTCTCAACCACAGATGGTCTGCTGGTCTCTCTGCTCCAGCTTACCTGCAATCCCAGTGAAAATAAGTCTTCCTATGTCACCCAGGCTGGTCTGGTACTCACAATCCCCCTGCCTCAACCTCCCAGATTTGGACTCTTAATTATCTTTGCCACTCGAAAGATCAACAATTCTTCCAAGAGAGGGAGTGGCTTGCCATCTTTCCATTTCTTCTCAGGTCTGGCGCTTGCTGAACTGTATTATCTACCCCTGCTCTCTTTGTCTACTATTTATTTTCAGACACAGACTCTCTAAGTTGT
The DNA here is from genome assembly GCA_019843815.1 of Montemys delectorum. Taxonomy (NCBI): domain Eukaryota; kingdom Metazoa; phylum Chordata; class Mammalia; order Rodentia; family Muridae; genus Montemys; species Montemys delectorum. The sequence goes on along the minus strand of JADRCD010206070.1, from coordinate 10,469 downwards.
CCAGATAGCCTTGGACTCATTCTGTAACCTAAGGACCTTGAACTTTTGATTTTTCTGCTTTGGCCTCTGTGAGGCTCCAGGCCTGCTTTCTGGTGGCTTGTGCAGGAGGATTTCAAAACTCAAGAAAGAAAGCAGTCCGACTGGAGCCTTCATTGCCAGGAAGTAGGGATACTTTGAAAGCTGTCATGTGGTTGTAGGGAGCCTGCAGGGAGTCTCACCCCTGGGAGCGGCAGGGATTCCATGCTGGCTGAGTGAACAGGGTATCACTCACCTCTCTCTGTGTAACCTCCAAGGCGCCCCTGCCCAGAGATGGCCTTCATCTCTGAGGTCTCCCCACACAGGGAGCCGAGCTGATGCCTTTAGCTGGGGGAGCGGGGGGGGGGGTGCAGGGCTAAGGACAGAACATGAGCCAGAAGACTTGTAACCTTCAGGGGAACACTCTGATTCCAGAAACGCTGAAATGGCTGAACTCTGGCTGCAGAAATGGCAGCAGTTTGTTAACCTCTTGCAGAGGTTATGAGCTGAGTTCCCCACTCTTCTGGTCTGCCATGAACAGTCTCTACAGTGTGCCCTTACCACCTTGCCCTGTCCACCAAGATAGACTAGAAAACCTGTAAAACCATGAGCCAAAATAACCCTTTCCTCACCGGGTCTCTGTCCCAGTACATGTGGTAACAGCAATGTGAAAGGAGCCCTGTCTCCACTATACACTTAGCTCCTGGAAGGTATGCTTCAGAGAGGAGCTACAAACATGGGTGACCGGTGACTGACTTTAAAATATACCCTGTGAACTCACAGGCGAAGATACAATTCCATCTTTAATTTAGTTTTTGATTGGTTGGCTGATGTAGCACATAGTTGCCACAGCTGGCTCACACAGGTCAGATAACAACCTTGTGGCAGTCAGTTCTCTGTTCCCACCTTGAGGGTCCAGGGATTGAACTCTGGTAGTCAGATTTGTCAACAAGCTCTCTTATGTCCTCAGCCGCCTAGGCCCACCAATTGGAGCCAGTGTGTCTCTGTCTCCATGAGGTGACTCTCACAGTGTAGCAGGTCCCTGTTCTCTAGGATATCCCAAATGCCCAGCTTCAACAGATCCTTGTCTCTACCTCCTCCTGGAAATTCAGAGCTCATGCACATACTCACTGTTAGCGCTGGCTTTTTGGTTAAACCTGATGCTCTGGGGAACTTGGAGGCAGCTGCAGTGTTTATGGCTGTCCCATTGGGCCATTGTCCCTCCAGCTTCAGGGATGGCACCATGGCCTATGGCACCGTCTGTCACTGAACCAGAAAGGGCAGAAGTTTCTCTGAAGACTGCAAAGCCTACCCAGTGTGGAACTGGCCAGCAGATGTAGCACTGTGGTCTGCCCCCACCCAACCTAGGCCCTTGCAGCAGGTCACCTGTGGACGTAACTGATCTTCTGCGTTGAGTCTAGGCAGCTTATGCCCCCTCTGAGCAGGCAGCCTTGTCTATGAAGAGAGCCACGGTTCCCTCTTCATATATTTTCTTTGGATTCGAGTTAAGTGTCGTGGGTTGAATGATGTCTGTGCTGAAGGAAAGGCTGGGAGTCCTTCAGCCCAGAGTCCAGCTGACATTTCTTACCAGTTGAGACCCAGGGGTTACAGCACAATTAACAAAATGTATTGTGAAAGTTGCCTAAACAAGATAGTCTTCCTTCTGTATAGAGACAATTCAAATTATGTTAAGAGGGTTGGGGACAGCTCAGTGGGTAACTCAGTGCCCTTGAGTTCAGATTCCCAGCACTCACATGAAAGCCAGCCATGGTGGCCCACTTCTGTGACCCAGTGCTAGGCAGGAAGAGGGGTATTGTGGGGAGGTGTAGTGAGTGGCGTGGGAGGGAGGAGACAAGAGGATCCCAGGCGCTCTCTTGACAGCTAGTCTAGCTAGAATAGAATGCTTCAGGTTTTATGAGTAACCTTGTCTCAAATACAAGGTGCAGAAGTGAGGTAGACTCCAGATGTTGACCTCTGGCCTACACACATACACAGCTACACACATAAACACCTATCACACATACATAAACACACACACACACACACACACATATATATATATACATATATACCTACATACACACACCTATATATACATACATACACATATATACATACATACACACATCTATATATACACACATATATCTACATACATACATACCTACACACACCTACACAAACACACACATATGCATATATACACATACCTACACACACCTATACACATACCTATACATACCTATACACACACCTATACAAAATACACATACCTATACGAACATACACACACACACACACACACACACACACACACACACACACAGAGGTAATGTATGCTAAAACAGCAATGCCGTGCTTAAAGAATAAACAGGTGGGAACACATTCCTTACCAGATGCAAAGGCAGGAGGGAGGACTTTACAAACCCTTTACCATGTTCCTTCAGAGGCTCCCCAACTTGTATACCTGGCTTCTACTGCTAAGACCTGAGGGTGTGGCTTTGTCTTGGGGCCCATACCTACAGTTGAGTATGAACCCCCTTTTCCCAGAGCCCCCCAAATGTCATTCAGTCTTCAGTTTATGTTAAAAATCTCTTCTTCCTAAACATCAGCTGTGGTACTGGGGTGGCACTCAGTTGTACAACGCTCGCCTAGCATGCTCAAAGGCCTTGGTTCATTCCCTCATGCCTATAGTCCATGAACGTGGGGCACAGAGGCAGGAGGGTCAGAATTTCGCAGCTCCTCCAGCTGCTGAGGCAGTATGGTGGAACTGTGTCTCTGACCCTGGCCTTTCTTATACAGAGGAGCACTGAGCTCAACAAAGGGAAGAGGCAGAGCCATTGTTCCCCAGAACCAACATATATAATGCTCTCTCTGGTCACTGTCCATCCAGCCGCAACCTAGGCCCTTCAGTGTGTCCTGTGGTTGTCCCAGCACCTTCCTCCGTGAAGTTAGTGCTGCTGTGGCTACCCTTACACCCTCCACTCCTCCCAGGAGCACACCTCCTACACACCGTGGTTGGACAGTGCCCCTCGAGATGTGTATCACGACAACTCTGATTCATCCCATTTCACAGACAGGAGACTATCACACAAGTTTATTCACCTGTCCAAGATCATACAACTCCTCAGTGGAGGAGCTGGGACTTGAACCAGGGTGACTGCCAAGTTTGGAGTCTGAGCCTGTACTGAGGACTTCTCATGGCTGCTTTCTTTCAGAAGGAGAGTCAATAATGTCAGGGCTCACCCTCCTTCCCCCCTCCCTTCCACCTCCCTTCCCCTCTCCCTCCCTGCTTTTAGCAGTACTGAGTACATGCACAGTACCATGCACCCTTCCCTACTAATTCCAGAATATTTTCATCACCCCGGGGGTGGTGGGGACTCGTCACAGAGACTCTGAGTCTCCTTCCTCATAACCTGTGGCAGCCATTGATACCAATGACCATTAGTGTCATTCTGGATAGCCCACAGACATTAGATCACCACATGTGACCTCTTTTGTCTAGCTCTTTTTACTTGACATAGTGTTTTCAAGGTTCAGTCACATAGCTGGATAGTTGTCCTTCAGCATCTGAGCAGCCTAGTTCCAGGACTCCTCTTGGGCCAAAATCTGAGGATGGTCATATCCCTGTATAAAATGACATAGTTTTGACATGCAACTTGTGAACATCTTCCCATGCGAAGTCAGCCACATCAAGAGGACTTGCAAAATCCAATACAGGTGGCTATTTTGCTTAGATGATGATGATCTTAAATGTCTTTACATGGTCAGTATATTAGCAGGGCTTTTTCCCTTTAACTATTTGTGTATGTAAGTTTGGGGTAGGATGGTGGTGGGAGTGAATATTCACATGGAGGTTTGACATGGACATTAGGTTAGAAGTGGGTAATCACCCTCCACCTTATTCCATGAGATCAGGTCTTTCAATGAACCTGGAGCTTGCTGGCTGAGTTAGGCTGGCTGGCCACCAAGCCCCTGAGAGATGTCCTTGTCTCCATTCCCCTAGTACTGAGATTCCAGGTGCACCACTGTGCTCAGCTTTTGTTTGGATGCTGGGGGTGTGAACTGGGGCGGGATCCTCAAGCTTGAACACGTCGGTTTACAATTGAGGTTGGACATGGGCACTTATGCAGCAAAGGTACTTTACTAAAGGTTGGTTTTAATTCATGTTTTCTTTTTGTTTTTCAGAATTTTTAAATGAGTTTTTTTTTTATATGAGTACACTGTAGCTGTCTTCAGACACACCAGAAGAGGGCATTGGATCTCATTACAGATGGTTGTGAGCCACCATGTGGTTGCTGCGAATTGAACTCAGGACCTTTGGAAGAGCAGTCAGTGCTCTTAACCTCTGAGCCATCTTTCCAATCCTAATTCATATTTTCATTGTGATTAAATTGACCATTTTAACCATTTCTTCTTATTAAAGATGTTTTTAAAATGATATTTGTTGGGCTGGTGAGAGAGCTGGCTTAGTGGGTTAAAGCTCCTGCTAATAAGCCTGAAAACCTGAGTTAAATCCCTGTCAGGACAAGTCTCCTCTGACCTCTACATATATGCTGTGGCATGCACACACACACATACACACGCACAAACACACACACACGCACACACATGCATGCACAAACACACATACACACACGCACACGCACACACATGGGCACACACGCACACTGAATAAATAGGTATGAACAGTTGGTTCTTCCTTCTGCCATGTGGAGCTCAGAGATTAAATACGCGTTGTCAGACTTGAGAGCATTCCTGCTGAATGCTCTGGCTGGTTATTTTAATTTCTTTCATGTGTGCAGTTCTATGGCAATAACTTTACTAATTTTGTGTGGACACTGCCACCATCTCCAGGGATTCTCCTATCTTTCCAGACTGTACCCAGAGAACCTAAGTAGGGCCCTTGGAGTCTGGGGTGAGAGGTAAGGACCTGAAGTCAGGTCTAACCTGGGCTGAGAGGTAAGGACCTGAAGTCAGGTCTAACCTGGGCTGAGAGGCAAGGACCTGCAATCAGGTCTAACCTGGGCTGAGAGGTAAGGGTCTGAAGTCAGGTCTAACCTGGGTTGAGAGGTAAAGGTCTGAAGTCAGGTCTAACCTGGGCTGAGAGGTAAGGACCTGAAGTCAGGTCTAACCTGGGCTGAGAGGTAAGGGTCTGAAGTCAGGTCTAACCTGGGCTGAGAGGTAAGGGTCTGAAGTCAGGTCTAACCTGGGCTGAGAGGTAAGGACCTGCAGTCAGGTCTAACCTGGGCTGAGAGTTAAGGACCTGAAGTCAGGTCTAACCTGGGCTGAGAGGTAAGGACCTGAAGTCAGGTCTAACCTGGGCTGAGAGTTAAGGACCTGAAGTCAGGTCTAACCTGGGCTGAGAGGTAAGGATCTGCAGTCAGGCCTAACCTGGGATGAGAGGTAAAGACCTGCAGTCAGGTTCAGCCTGGGCTGAGCAAACAGGGCCAAGTCATCTTTACAAGCCTCTCTCTGTTTGATACCAAGCCAACCAGCCTCTAAGATTGGTCCGTCTCTTTAAGAAAAAATAAAGAACAGAAACAAGTGGGGAAAATGTGTGGTGGCCAGCGGGAAGAGTCTCCTCCTGTGTGTCACTTCCACACAAAGCTCAGCTGTCCAGACTGGAGTGGGAACTGTGAGGGCTTGTCAAGAGCACCTACTCCAACCTCCTGATGCCCAAGCATCGGGCCATCCAGGCTCTGACGAGCAGGAGGCCATGCTGCCATCTGTTATGAGGAAGACAGCATCGTGCCTGGATTATTTTAGAAAAGAATGAGACTCGGGAGCCTTGGTGACATGTCCTGAGAATGCACAGAGATCTCTGCTTCCTCAGATGCGGGGGCCTTCTGTCCCCCCAATACCACTGCTTTACTCTTGGCCCTGAGTTGATATTGGAAATGAAATAGAAGAGGGGTGTTGGTGACAAGCTGAGGTGGCACAAATGCCCCAGTCACAGTGGGCTCCCAGGAGGCCAGGAGGAGTGAGCAGGTGGAGAAATGACTGAGCTCAGGACCAGAGAGAACACCCCATCTACAGTCTGCTTGCCTTGAGAATGTAGCAACTAAGCTCAGTCCCCAGAAGCCATCGAAAAACCTGGGCATGGTGGTGCTCACGTATACAGCATGCACATATAAGCCCAGCACTCAGGAGAGAGATGGGTCCTTGAGGCTCACGGGCCAGCTCACAGGCCAGCTAGCCAGCTTCCTTGGTGGGTCCCAGGTCCCAGACAGAAAGACCTTGTCTCACAAAAATTAGGTGCAAAAATGGCAGCTGAGGTTGTTCACTGTCTCTGTGTGCGCGCATAAACACACACACACACACACACACACACACACACACACACACGCAGAATCTCTTCTAGGACAGGCATCTGTACTCTGGCTGTTACTGTTTTAGGACCTTTGGGAAGTGACATTTGTGCCACACAGAGATGTCACCACCTCATCCAATCTCCTCCCCTTTTAAAGAGGAACTGGTAAACCCAGAAAAAAAGGACTTCAGTTCTGGAATTTTCCTCTGGTATCCAGCTGCAATGACCAACTACCCAAATGGGGATTTTTAGGTGGGTGGGTTTTTTAACCCCAGACAGGTCACCAAGGCACCAGAATACCACCCTATGAGTTGGTCTGCCCTGGAAAGCACTTGTGTCTCTGTGCATAATCCAGACCCGGTTTCTGTGGTCTTTCTTGTTCTACTGTTTTATTAAAATTTACACAGAAGGACAGAAAGCAGTGAAGCTGCCACCTGCTGGCTGGGTCTTTGTCAATGTGTCTGAACTGTCTTGTCCCTCAGCCCTTGCTTCTGGGCTGATTGAGACAGACTCATGCCAACTTCTCAGAGGCTCCTGTTAGCAGGAAGGCGACCATGAGAGGAAGACAATGACCCAGCAGTCTCAGCCAGCTGAGCGGGGCCACCTGTCCCCACATGCCGACTAAGAGACAAGAAAGAGAGGAAATGTGCTCAGTGTGGCCACTCAGGGATGAGGGCCAGAGAGGTGGCTCTTGGACCCCAAAGTCTGTCTTCAAGGTACTGACAGGTGCTTTGGGTTTAACTAAAGAAAGATGGAGATGCAGGCAAGGGGTCAACGTGGTTACGTGGTTCTGGGGAAGACATGGTCTGAGATCACTGTCTCCCTCTGGAAGGTAGGCCTCAGGAAATCACCACAGTCATGGTGTGGCAAGGCAAGTCAGGGTTAGAGTCTCACTCTGCTCTAGCGTGTGGCCTCACATGTGTGTCTCCATGCGGACATGTCCATTGTGCAGGCTCACCTTAGCTGGATGTCGTTTTGAGTCACATGTCACAGAGATCAGCTCTGATCCTGCGATCCATGGTGACTGGAGAAGATGGAAGAGGGAAACACGGGTCTAGGAAGGACAAGGTGGGATTATGCCAGGGACCAATGGCCCCCTTCACTCATACCTGGGCCACACTAAAGAACAGAACATTCCAGAATGCCTCTGGGCTAACAGAAACTAAACAGGATGCTTGGTGCGGGATTCATACCAGAAACGGTCTTAAAAATTCCAGTGCAGCTCTAGGGAAAGGTAAAAGCTAGGCATCACTGGGGAAGTCTGCTTCCAGTGCTGTGGAGGTGAAGGCAGGCTGGGGCTTGTTGGCCAACCAGCCTGGCTCAGCTCAGCTCAGTGGGTGAGTTCTAGGCCAGGGAGAGACTTCTGAAAAGAAGGTAGATGGATTTTCAGGAACAACATCAGCGGTTGATATAAGTCCTACAAACATGTGCGTACGCGCGCGCATACACACACTTCCTCAGTGAGCACTATGTGGTCTGGTTCACAGCCACAGTCACAGAACTTGGAGAGTGAGTCAAGCGGATTACAGGTTCTAGACCAGCCTGGAATACAGAGTAAGGCCTTGTTTAGAAACCTACCAGGGCAGAGGAGATGGCTCAGGGGGGAAAGGAGTGTGATGATGCAAGCATGAGTCACTGAGGTCTGATCCCTGGCTCCCGTGGAAAAGACAGGCATGGTGGCACACACCTGGGACAGCAGTGCTAAGGCCAGAGGCAGGTGGACCGCAAGGACTTGCCAGCCAGCTTAGCCAAAACTGCCAGTTCCAGCTTCCATGAGAGATCTTGTCACCAAACTAAGGGAGAGGCTGAGCCTGGTGGCAGAGGTTTCATCAATTCCAGGCCAGGTTCTATAGTAAGAACTTGTCTTTAAATAAATAAATATTTTTAAAAATAGTAAAAAAGAAGGTAGAGAGTGATTGAAGAAGGAACTTGACATTGACCTTTGGCACACACATCTGCATACACACATGTGCACACACACACACAGACACAGACACAGACACACACACGAACACACACACCTAAGCATAAATACTGAGTGCAATTTTGAAAGTAAGCAAATGAAGATGAGCCCTCTCTCCTTCCCTCCCTTTATATGTAAAGGGAGTATGCACACATGTGTGAGGTCTTGAATGTGTGAGAATTGGTTCACCTGCCATGCGGGATTCACACCTGCCGTTCATACCTGCCGTGCGGGGTTTAGGGATGGAACTCAGATTGCCAGGCTTGGCAGCAAGTACCTCCACCCGAGCAGTCGGACAGCTACAGGACAGGTTTCAGATTCCCGCTGCGCTGCAGTTAGGGCGGTGGCCCTTCCCTCTGGCTTAGCGCTGGCTGCTGTGAGGGCTGCTGAGAAGGGCTCGTGTGCCATGATGAAAATGGCCCAGTTGCCTTCCACACAGGCTACCTTCCTGGCTGTCCTAAAGCGTGTTCGGGCTGCCTCTCAGCTGTTTCCTGGCCACTCTGTGTGTACACAGAGCCCCGCCCAATCATGGCCACGCCCACGCCCCCCGTTATATAACCAGTGCCCCTATTCTTTAGACTCGCTTTAGGTTTATAGGAAAACTAAGAGGGCCGAGTGTGTGGCTCAGTTGGTCCAATGCTTACTGAGCATGTGCAAAGCCCTGAGTTTGATCCCCAGCACACCATAAACTGGGAATAAGGGTGGGTATCTGCATCTCAAAACACAGGATGTGAAGGCAGGAGGGTCAGAAGCTCAAGGCTATCCTTGGCTACATAGTGAGGCTCAAGGCTATCCTTGGCTACCTAGAGAAGCTCAAGGCTATCTTTGGCTACACAGTGAATGGAAGCCAAGCTGGGATATGCAAAACTGTCTCAGAAGAAAGGAGCCGCAGCTGCTGTTCCCACCATCCCCCCTGGGATTCCCGTCCCACGATTCTGGCACACTTGTTACAGCTGCTGAACCTTACTCACCAAATCCAGCCTTTGCATAGAGCTTCTTTCTCTCTTCCAGTCACACATTCTGTGAGATTTGATAAATCTGTGGTGACTTGTGCCCTCCATTAGAGTCTTGCAAAGAATAGCTTTGATGACCCAAAGTCCCCCGTGTCCTGCGTCCTCTCCTCACCTCTCAGGGCCCCTGGCCCTTTTGCCATCTCTGTAGTTTTGTCTCTTCCAGACCATTGCCATTTTGCGATCAGCTGATGCAGCCACCTCACACAGCTGACTCCACTCAGCACCTCCTGTCTCCTGGTAACGGCACTATACGTTTCTCTGGTGTGACTGGCATCCTACTGTCTGGCTGTGTCTAACAGGCACAGGGTAAGACCTCCAGTGATGCCTACACATGCTGCACGCTGACAACCTACCTGTGCCCCTGCTCCCAGAGGACGACGATGGGTGTCCACTCCGAGGCTTGTAACTGTAAAAATGGGCTTATGAATAAAGGAAACTTGAACAAACCCTCTCAGGGTTTGTCCCTCTCCTCACTGAGGTTTTTGAGGAGGGTGGTTAGATCTTGAGTAGGAAATACTGTCTGTGGAGCCCGAGGAGGGACCCCCACAGGATGGGTGGGGTAGGAGTCTTGAAAGATTCCCTCAAAATGCTCCCCAGCATGACATAGAGAAAGTTGTGGTCAGAGGGGACCACAATTTCATTGTGGCTCCTTGGTTGTGGGACAAGTTTGAGTGACACTGGCCTGAGGTAACAGCTGTTCCCAAAGACAAAGCAGTGTGTGTACTCCTCCACAACATGGTTTCTTCAGGATCCTGGAAAGGAACACTGTACCTGTTTTATACAGGGGAAGAATAAGTCCTTCCACGTGTGCTCACTCATGTGTGAATGAGTGCTCCTCCATTAGAGAGAGTGTGTGTGGTCACAGAGCAGCGTTGGGTGCTGGTGCTCAGCGTCCACCCTATTTTAAGAATATATGTTGTTTTCCCTCTACACTCGCTAGTCTAAGCAGGGCCAAGAGCTTCTTGGGATTCCTGTGTGTCTGCCTCCCTTTTCTCCATAGGAACGACTGGACCACAGATGTTCCTGCTATGTGTCCTGCTTTCCTTGGATTCTAGGGAATCTGATTCGGGGACTTACCCCTGCACAGCAAGTACTATAACTCAGTGAAGCTTGAGGCTTGGGTTATACCGCATCCAGCACTTGGGAGGCAGAGGCAGGTGGATTT
>JADRCD010206069.1:0-10307 GCA_019843815.1 Montemys delectorum | reverse complement strand
AAATCATGTAACTTTTCTCATCATAATGCAATAAAAGTTAAAAAAATTACATTTCTGAATAAGGCTTTAGCCTGGGTCTAGAGACAGTTCAGTGCTTTAAGAGCACATGTTGCTCTTGCAGAGAACTTGGATTTGTTTCTCAGCATCTGTATTGTGGCTTACAACCACATCAGTAACTTAGTTCCAGGGGATTAGATGCACAGGCCTGCACAGGTACCAGAAGTGAACATGGTACTTAAGCATACATGTGGGCAGAATATTATACACATAAAATAAAAGAAAATATGAAAATAATAACAATAAATAAACTTCAAATATTGAGTCTGAATATCAGGCAGTGAATATTAAGCTCCTATGACACAACAGGTATGGTTTGAGGTTCAGGAAACAAAGCGAAGTCCCTGCTGCCGTCTAACACCACCCCAAAATCCAACCATAAGTGCTAAATACACGCAGAAAGAGAAACAGCCTTGTGGTACGAATGGGGATTTTAGGAAAAGAAGATTCTGAATGATGAAACCCACTGGGACTTCAAACCTACCTTCCCTCCTACACACAGTCCAAAGGGTGAAGAGGGGGAGAGAGACTCCATCTAGTGGTGGCTAAAAGACTGACAAGGCAAATGTGCTGAGTCCACAGAGTGCTTGAATGTACACTTCATGATCTTTGGGAAGTCACACCTGCATCAGTTTGTCATGCTCTAGAATGCAAAGACCCCTGAGACCAGAGATACACTGCTTTGTCCTGTTTAGCAGATACTTTTTAAAATACCTGATGGATGATGAGAATCAGGGAGCAGAGAGTAGAACATTTCAGGCCCGGGAAACAGGAGAAGCTGGAGCACACCCATAGGAAGTGATGGTGTCACATATCAGCTTGATGAGGCTGGAGCGCTGTATTTAGTCAAACCTTAGCCCAGAAGTTGTTGTGTAAATTAGATACCAAATCCCCTATAATTTTGAATTAGAGATGAGTTAAAAATAGTTTCTCACATTGTCTACAACTCTAAGATGTTATGACCTCAGTGATTTTTACTGATAACAAAGTTCCATGTATTTCTGTCTTGTCACCTGAATCAATAGTTGAAGAAATTATTAAATTTCAGGTGGAGTTTGGAAAAAAAGTGGTTCTGATTATTATCATTTAGGTTCTCATTATTTCCCAGCTAAATTTATGAATCCCATATAAAGAATTCCAACTCCCAAGCCATAAAGGAGTGCGATTATTATGTGTTAATTTAAACATATTTAAGTATTAAACACAAAAAAAGGAATTCTGGTTTGTAAAAATGGTTGTTATTGACTTTAGGCTTCAGATTTCAGGGTCCTTTCTTATGGTCATCTTTTTAATCCATGGAGTGTGTGATTGCACCTAATGGCTTCTTTACTTGAATGTTTAATGTGACAGACACCTAACCTTGTAGGCATAATGTTTTGTGCACAGTGTAAAGCTTGCGCTTGTGTTATTCAAATGCTGATTTCTCTACCTGTAGCAGTAAGTTTTTGCTACACTGCTTTGAATTTCAAGCAAGTCGCGGGTGCGCACCTCCCCAGTAGCTATCTCGGATCTGCGGATGAAAGATATACACACATTAGCTCATTTTTAACCTGTCTTACTGGCTCAGTGGCTGGGCTCTTCTAGGCCTACTGCAGCCAGTGTGCCCTTCCCTTTACTCCTAGTTCAACACCTCTAAATCTCCCCTCACTTTAGTTGTCCAGTTACCTAGCCCATTTGTCTTCCTGCCCAAGCCATTTCGGGCTGCCCTTCTATGGGCAACTTTCCCTTGCCGCCTACATTTTGGCAGATCACCCCACAGCTCTAAGTCTGTTCCATCTCCTCCTCCTCCTCTCTCTTAGCCTGCGGGAACCTGGAAGTCCTGCCTCTTTCTTTCTGCCCAACCACTAGCTGCTGGCTTCTTTATTGATTGATCAAGAACCGAGTGGGGACAAGGACATTTTGCATCAGTATTCCCAGATTCCTGATTAAATCAAAGCATCAGAACCACTCCTCTACATGTACCTTTACATCTTATTTTAATCTGGACATGGCACTATAATGCTTATCTCAAGAATTTCCTGTATCAAGTTTGTGTAAACAATTCTTACCATTTATTCTCTGCCTTGTCAATAAAAGCTCAATGGTTGGGCAAAAGAGAGAATAGTGTGGAAGCTTCCACATGCTGGGGGAGAAGAGGAAGAGGGAGAGGGAGAGGGAGAGAGGGAGAGGGAGAGAGGGAGAGGGAGACAGGGAGAGGGAGAGAGGGAGAGGGAGACAGGGAGAGGGAGAGGGAGATATTGGTTAGGAGGATGGAGAAATTGGAGTCATGAGGAAGGGGTCTGGAAAAACACACCTGAAACCAGAAGAGCCAGACCAATCATGAGAAGCAAGTATACTGGGGTCATGTCTGGGAGGTAGCCAGATTAGCATAGGAGGTTAATATAAGTCCATATTGCCCAGTAACTGAGGTGTAGCTTGAACTAAATGTTAGTTTCTCTGGGAGGTTACTAGAGACTAGCATAAGGTCAATAGACATAGTCACCGAGCTAGACTAGCATAAGGTCAACAGACATAGTCACCGAGCTCATGTGTGAGCTTCTACTTACAGTTATATTAAAAATAATCCTTTTTTACACAGCCTCATTTTCTGCCCTGCTGGAATTTAGAATCCCAGTCAGTTACATGAGTGCATAGAGAAGAGCAAAAACAAGAATGTAAAACCCGACAAACTGTGCTCTTGAAGAGGATGGGGTAGCAGGGTGCCTACGGGAGCTGTGTAGTTCTTACACACAGTGGGTAGGCTTTGCAGAAGCAGCTCTGGGTGAGCACGAGCCAAGAAAGCTTACTGAAGAATAGAGTCATGTGTAGAGTTGGCTTGGTTGTTAAGAGCACACTCACTGGCTGCTCTTCCAGAGGATGTGGGTTCAAATCCCAGTACTCACATGGTGGCTCACAGCCACGTGTAAGTCCAGTTCCAAAAACCTCTTCTGCATGTGAGGGGCACGTGAGGTCGTCCACAGACACCCGTGCTCATAAGATAAAAACAAATGCCTTCTTAAAAGGATAGAGCTGTTTCGTTTACCTCTCAAACTGAACTCCTGAGGGCAGATATGTCTGAAGAGAAAGCAAAGATCTTAATCACCCAGCACCCTGTACTTGGCATACGTGCTAGCATGATGCTTTTGGATTTACACTCTTACCATCCCTATGGAGAGGAAGACCCCAAATTTGTCCTGTAGGACTGGTTCCATTCAAGGCTTCCTCTCTCAGGGGGGAATCAGAACTTCAGGGACTGTCTTCCAATCTCAGACGAATAATACACGGAGAGGTTGTTGTACTCTCATAGGCAGGTTGTCTGTTTCTGCTTGTTCTTTAGGGACTTTCTCTGTGAATGACCCCTGTCTAGCCTACTTCAGACATGAATAAAGGTGACCCAGTCTACCTCTCCATTTGAGAGTGTGGGTAGATAAAGCTCAGGTTCTTCCAGTAAGTATGACATGCAACTGAGTCAACTGGTAGTCATATAAGTCTAGCCTAGAAGAGTCATTCAGTTATCATCAGATTCATAAGCTAAGCAAGGTATTGTTTTAAGTCAATAGATAGCATATTTTTGTGGGGGAGAATTTTCTTCCTTTTTTAAGCCTTAATTCTCCATGACGCAATAGTCAAATGAAACTTGATTGGTATAGCTACGCATCTTACTCTGATAAGTCCCAGAATTAGATCTTGTTAATCAAACATGTTTTGCCAGCAATTGTTTTGCAGTGGTCATGTTGTTCTCTTCCTAAGGAAAAAAGTCAAAGGGATCCTGTAAAATGTTTCTGTCTAGACAGGATGCATGTGAAAAAATAGCCCTATGTTTATCACACTCAGACATCAGCATGCAGAGTCAGGAAGTCTCCTGTGTCTAATCCACAGGAGAAGAAGTTTTCTGTTAGTCAGAGCTTACATTCTATGAGTAGTATTTTGGAGTGATGGAAAAAACTTTGATAATGGTTTGAGCTACTGGCAACATCATCTAACTTTGCCTGGACTATTTGCCATAAAAGACAATCTGTATCATGAGTTGCTTGTACAGGTTGAAGTGAATTTTCTCTTAATTCCAGATGAAAGTATCCTGAATGACTAAAATCCCCCTTCTGTGGTGTCACATCAGTTGGGAATAGTATTGGTTAGGTTTTTTGTCAACTTGACACAATCTAGAGTTATCCAGGAAGAAGAATCTCAATTGAGAAAATGCCTTCATTAGATCAATCTGATAGGATTGATCAGCCTATGGGAGCATTTTCTTGATTAATGATTGATATGGGAGGGCTCAACTCACCGTGGGTGGTGCCACCCCTGCCTGGACAAGTCATCCACCAAGTAATGTCTCTCCATAACCTAGACTTCAGCTTCTGCCTCCACGTTCCTGTTCTGAGTTCCTGCCCTGAGTTCCTAGGGTGATGGATTATACACTGTGAACTGAATAAACCCTTCCCCTCCGAGTTGCTTTCAGCCATGCTGTGTATGGCAGCAATAGAAACCAAACTAAGACAGGCAAATGCACAGTCATTGACCTCCAGGACTTTATACTCTCAAGACAACCACAGTGAAACAGACTAAGTATAATAAGCTTCACATTAGTCTCAGTGATGCTATGTTTAGAAGTCATGTGTTGGAAACCTTGGTCTCTGTCCGGTAGTGCTGTTAGAATGTCATAGAATATTTAGGGGCTGGGGTCTCACAGGGAAGAGTAGATCACTGAGAGAGAGCCTTAATTTTTTTTAGCCTCACCAACTTCATATTCACTCTTATTGCTTCTTGAGTGTGGATGCAATACAACTGGCTGGCCTCCTGCCCCAGTCAATAGGCTTTCTCCACAGCTTCCCTGTCACAGACTGTTCCCTTGAAATGTAAGCCCCAATAAACCTTTTCTGTCTTAAGGTCCTTTGATGAGCTATTTCATTAAAGCAACGTGGGAAGTGACTGATAGACCCAATTGAAAAAGAGTATTCTTTCAGTATCAAAGAGGAATTCTAAATCTGTCAGGTAAACATATCTGTAAAATAGGGGTTTCGAAACTCCCCAATAGTAATATAAGACTACATCAAACAATCTGTTAGACATCACTTCATTTTATTGCTTTATTTTCACTCTGATTAATTCTAAAAGCCTGGCCTTGGGCAGGCTTATATTTTAAAGACAATATGATAATTTAATATTTGTGACTAATCACACACATGCACAATATGTCACAAGTTACTTTGAGCTATGTTAAGACATTAGAAATAAATGTGTTATTTTAGACTAAGAACTGACTCTGGATTACTTGTTTTCTGCATTCAGTTTTATATACTTCACTGATAGGGGATGGGCATGGCAACCTTGTTTATCTTCCCTGTCTCTCTAGTTGGTGGGAAATGGAAGAGAAGGGACCACTGGCTATACTGAGAGAGCTTTTGTGGCTATCATAAGAGGAGATGAGGCCTGCAGAAATCTCAACTTGCAATCTGAAGTCTGAATTGCACCATGGGTTCCTTCTCTTAGCCCCAGAGTATTTTTTCTAGTAATTATGTTCTGCACGTAAGGGATCTGAGCACCTCCCCTGCCACTGTTGTTGTTTTAGCTGTTTTTCACAAACATTCTCTGTGTTTTTTATAGATGCTCTCATGCTGAGTGCATTGTGTATGCCACAAGAAGTGCTCTTGCTGCATCTTCTCAGTGTGATGCATTTCTGTGCCTTTAGTTTCCGGCAATGATTTGTTTCTAATTCTCAGGAATCTCCCCTTTCAGTCTCATGGGTTAAAGCTCTCAGTTTGCTCCACTGAAGAGGAAGCCAGATACATTCACATGGGGCAAGTGAGGACTTGAGCATGTGCACATCACTTTGGAATGGTGCTGATGACCAAGAAAGATGATTCTCACCAAGAACCTACAGCCCAGCACTGAATGTCTACTTTGGAAGGCACTCAGAGGCACCGCACATGCCACACACTAAGTGGTACCTAACGTTATTATGATTTCAGGAACATATCAACAACAGATCACCATAACAACTAAATGTGGAGCTCATGAGAAATGCCAGACCTCAACAATTCTGTAGGCCAGATTTTTTTTTTCCTTTTCTTTAAATCTTTCCTGTCTGCTACCCACTCCTTCACTGGAGAGTATTTGGTTTTGTTTGTGTTTTGAGACAGCATCTCACTATGTAGGCTTAGCTGGCCTGGCACTTATTATGTAGACTTGACTGACTTTAAGCTTGCAGAGATCTACCTGCCTCTGCCTACTGAGTGCTTGAATTAAAAAAAAAAAAATGTGTGCACCACCATTCCTGGCCCATAGAAAAGTATTTGGAATTCAGCAAAATACAGAGTTAGAGGCTCTATTAGCAAAATGATCCCTCAAATTTATGCAGTGAAATGATGGAAATTGTGGGGAACAGAGGAAGCCCTGAGTACGTGAACTCTTAACGGGATGTGTGGAAACTAGAAATACCTTCGCGCTACCCCCCACCCCACCCCTACCTGCCTTTGAGGATGGGAGGAGTGACAAAGCCTTCCTCCTCTCTGAGTGCAAATGTTGACAGAGTCTGCATAAAATGCCCATTATAGCTCTCTCCCCCAGATGGTTACATCCTGGAGGCTAGTCCCTTATAGAGCCCTCCTTCCAAGATTAGCTAAATCTGTCTCCTTGATACACACTAACCTTCCAAGGTGCCATGGCTTCTCCATCAGAGGACGGAGACCACCTACTCCCAGGTTTTCTGTAAGTCTGTCTTTATCCACTTGAACCCAGGCTAATCCTAAGGCTGTGCAAGGGCTTGGCAAACAACACTGGGAATATTGGCTCTGTATGTCTTGACACTAAATCACTCTGATGAATTTGAAACACCTAACATGTTATGCAGAATTCACAAAGGTCTCCAGGTTGCAGTTAGGTCCAAACAAAGCACAGAAAAATCAGCTCTGCAACCATGGACAATGGAGATGGGCTCTGGTATTCCATTGTTGTTCATTATACGACATGTCATGTCTGGTATCTGGAGCAAAAGGTGAGACTAGCTGGGGAGGTGGAAGGAATTAGCAGCTTGTTCTCATAATTATGCAAATTGGATAGTTAAGCAATATCCAGATTTAATGTTTGAATATGGAGGGACCTACAGGGCCAGAACAGAGTCACATGAGTTCGAGTCACACAGAGATGGAGTCTGAATGGTTATAGTCCCCAGCTTTTAGTTAAACCAGTCTTCATAAGAGTGACAGTGGCTTGAAGAACAGTGCAGAAAGCATGTATATGTGGAAAACCTCTAAAAGAGATACTGTGCTTTGTCCCAGCATGACAGCCGGCCACTTAAACAGGTTAAAACAATTACACTTTGTCATACCCAATGATACCATTGATTTAAAATATTATTAAAAATCAGATCTATGCCAAGGCTGATAGTGGCTGAGTGAGTGTGGGTGTGTGTGGTGCGGTGAGAAGGGCACCGCCTTGAAAGGAGACATTTTGAAAACAGAACTGAATCAATATTGCCATTGCTATGCTACTTTATGATCCAAATGATAGATAATCTGTATCTAAAATTTTATCTGCTTAATTTAAAAACTTGAAAATTGAATTTTCTAAAGGAAAATGAGATGCTTTCCAAATACAGAGTTCCGAATGAGTTTGAATCCACTTACTAAAATCACAGAGGTGTGATACCAAAGAAAGTGATCATAAAAATGACTCCCAGGGCAATGCATCTCTGGATGTCACCCCAGGCACAGTAGGTACAAGGTCACATAGGGACATTGATACATGGGGAGCTGTTCAGCTATGGAGCACATCAACACTTCACGGAAGAACAAATGAGTTCAGAACAATGTTTTGTGAAGCCCAGAGTTAGCAAAACAGGATTTAGGCTACAAAACATTCCATAAGCTAAAAGTGAGGGGTCCGTTGGCTCTGCCCACCTGCCCGTACCTTGAAGCAGAGTAGCATATCATCAACGCTGAGCACTTCTCCATGGTTTCTTGTTTCAAGTTTTTCCCTTGAGTCCCTATTTAAAGATAAGACCTGTGGCCTGGAAGTGCAAGCCGAATAAACTCTTTCCTCCCCTAAGCTGCATTGGTCAGCAAACAAACAAAACTACAACAACATAAAAACCTGGTTAGGAACACGTCATGATAACGATGGCGAACACACTGACAACTCAAATGACTTACAGACTGAAACAGAGAAAGAGAAATATGTAGGAGAAAGCCAGGAGCCTATGGAGGGTACAACACAGGAGATTCTTCCGTCTGGTGCAGAAGATGGGGAAGGAAATTGGCTTAGATAGGTAGAGTTTTGAACTGTAGTGGGCTCCTGGGTACTTGACAAAGCGGACGGAGAGTCGCCAATCCTACATTCTATGAGACAATTTTATTAGAGTTTAAAAGAAAGACACCCAGGGTACCCGCTAATGAAAGTTGCTGTTTTGGAAGAAAGGGCTATATTAATATTCTCTTCATGGTCAGTCACTTGCTATGCTTCTGGGGCTGCCGTAGTGAGCCTGTAATGAATCTAAAGTTTGCAAGTCTGGTTCACTTGGAAGGGTCCCCACTGAATGCTCTGAGAACATTGGCTTGGAGAGACTTGTTAATTAATCTCTAGTCTGTTCTAACATGGGGATAAAATTGATGCATATGCAGAGACTCCTGGGCCTTGGAAGACTGGATCAAAATGAGGGTAGTGTGAACTTAATCAAATGAAATTACAGCAGCTCTAAGGACCTGGAATTAGCCACGTTAGGTAGGGAGGCAGAGGGTAGGGCAAGAAGCAAACTGTGAGAAGGCTGAATAAAGGGATAATTTATTTCTATATACTCATTTGTTTTTAATAATCATTATTACATGTGTAGTTCTGGATATTGATCCCAGAATATCATGCATGTTGAGTGGGCTCATTCTTCCAATGAGCTACATGCCCAGCCAATAGTATCATTATGATACCTGGGATACTGGGGTCTCCTCTTGGGGTTCATAACAGAATTTGAGGAGGGACTTCAAATGGAAGCTTGGAGACAATTCCATTAGAGTTTAAAAGAAAACAATCAGGTTAGGCAAGCTGTTGGTCTATTTCCTGAGGGTGGGAGTGGGGCACCTGCCACCGGCCTTTGAGGAAGTTGAGCAGGGTTGGGACAGCCATGAGTATGACAGATGGGCTTCTGGAGACCGCTACAGTGGGATAATCCTACTTTGTCCTTCCAGGGATAAGGTATATAAGGGGTGTGGTGGAAAAAGCTGGTTGGTCTTAATAATACAGTACATAATTATCACGCGTTAGGACGCTGGAGCTAGAGTTGTGTCCTGGGTTACGCAGTTCTGCACAAGTTCATTCTTCAGATAAGGCTGAGTATCTATGATCAGGGACACTCTCTAGACAAGGTCGGGCAGAGAAAGGGAAGCCTCCATTTTATGCTGATCTCAGAGAGCCATCCAGTCAGGGGGTCTGCAACCTTAATAGCAGAGTTCTCCAACACAAGCTGAGAATCTCTACAGCTTCATAGAAAGGAGAAGAACAGAGAAGAAAAACAGCTGTGCCATTTTGAGTTAAGCCATCATGGAGGTCAGCCATATAGCAGGGTAGAAGGGGATCTTTAGAGAAAGAGTAAGGAAACACAAATACTTGAAAAACCATACTTCAGCTCTGGTCAGCACCCAAAAGAAATACAGAGAACAACAACTTACATCTTTCTGAGTCAGGACTCAGAAATATCGGCAGACTCAGCACAACCTTGTGGTAGCTTGGAAGGTACTCTGCTGGGAGGTGGGGATCCTGGGAAGGAAGTGTATATTATCTCATTCAAAGAGTAGTTATTTCTCCCATCTCTTTAGCATGGCTTAAGTGAACCCACTTTCTTAGGGGTGGTCCCTGAGCCAGGTCATTGGGTTCTATGTATTCTTCTGCTTGACCCATATGCTGGGCTTTGTTTTATTTGGTGACACAAAGTCTCACTCTGTATTTAGGGCTGACTTGAAAGTCACTAAATAGGACAGACTGATTTCAGAACTCATGGCAATCCTTTTGCCTCATCTTCCCAGGATCTGGGATTACAGGCATGGACCATCATACCTGGATAGAAAGTTTACATTCCTTTCTTAAACATCTGTCTCTCTCTGCAATTGACAAGTTAATCTTAGAAAGTCCCTGCTGTTGGCCCTTGTTCTCTTTCATTTGGCCTTCTCCTCCCGCTAAAGGAGCTTGCTCACCTCCAAAGCTTCATTCTTTGACAATTCCCAAGGCAAGTCATTTGCTGAATTTCTTTTCTGAGTTCGATGTCTCTGTTTTTAAGTACTTCCACA
>JADRCD010206067.1:14093-24152 GCA_019843815.1 Montemys delectorum | reverse complement strand
TGTTGTATTTAACACATGAGTTCTTTTACTTGGTATATTATACCTAGGACTTTTGAAAAGGTATCATATGCGGCAGGAACCCTGTTATCTAACGTAAGTTATATAAACGGTGATGACACTTCTTTTGTACTAACACTGTGATGGACTTGTTAAAAAGCTTAGTATGTTTTATCATAATAATCCTCATAACCCATAAGGTAAACAGTATTACTGTCCCCACCTTGTAGATGAGGAAACGGAAATGTGTAACTTGACCAGTGCCCCACAGGTAACAGGTGGTAGACTTAGGACTGAGTACAGATATTCTGCCTTCTACACTCTGGTTGTTTCTCCTCATGGGTAGCTAATAGTAGCCAGTGGGATGCTGAGATGTCTGTGTGAGCCAGCATGGCTTAGCGGAGGGAACCCTAGACTAAGAGTCACAAGTCCTGAGTGTACTTCCAGCTCTACTGCATCCTGCTAAGGGCAGGGCTTGCCTTACTGAGGCGGTTCACCTTATCCACACAGTAGGAGGGTAGGGCTCCATCCAGACCCAAGTGTGCGTCCTTAGAAATGTGTACCTGAGACATCAAAAAGATCTTGGGCTCTGGCCCACTTCTGCTTACTGTTTTCAAGTTTCAGTTCTTCCTTTGATAATAAAGGAGCTAGTGAGGGCATTCCAGGGCTCTTCTGGGTGTTCTCACATTCTTGTATTCTGTACCACATTTCACACTTGTTCTTTTTTTCTAGTCCCTGAACTCTCGTAGTGTGCTACACTCTATGACTTCAGGAAGTGTTTATTCCCCAAAATGTTTTGTCTTCACTTTCTGAAGAAAATTCTTTATCTATAGGCATTTGCTGCTTTATCTGTAAGCGTCTTCTTACACATACCCAGTATTTTATATACACACACACACACACACACACACACACACACACACACACACTTTTTTATTTTTTATTTTTTGGTTAGGTAGTCACAGACAGAAGCAACCATTTCAAGCTGAGTCTTTTTGGTCAAGCCTTTTATTTAATCATAATAATTCTGCAATTGTGATGATTGGGTCAGAGTTCAACCAGGCTGGATTCATGCTAACAGGGTTAACAAGTGTGTCAGATTGTCGAGTCATGGCTATTATTGGCTTTGGCTTTGAGGTTTTCGTTCATAATAAACAATGGGCCCCAAGCCAAGAAACCTTGTGGTCTGTACTCACATCCTCATGATTAAATATTACAAGTGATTTCTCCTCATATTCTCCGATCACCTAGGAGCTTGCTTTCTGCTTCTTACATGAATCACATCAGAAGTACACCCGTAATTAGAGAGACTGTGACCCGTGGACTTTCCATTGCAGCTGAAAACATTGTAATGACTTCACTCTGCTTCAAGTGCTAGAAGGAGTTGCGGAGACATAGGTTAGAGCTTAGTCAGAAGAAAATAGAAGTCTCCCCCCACCCCCGGCACTTAGAGTCTCTGACACAGACAGTGTACCCTAAATGCCCTTTAGAAGATTGTGGCGGGTGGGGACGGATTTACTCTCACTGGGTGCTCTGGATGGGAACCCTGAAGGGCACTCCCTTTCCTTGGATTCCTGTCATTGTGCTGGAGTACACACTTGCCATGACTCACATTGTACAAATAATCTGAAAAATTTCTTTTAAAGTACCAAAGGGAGTGATAGAGTCGGTGTGCCATGAAAGAAGGAAGGAAGGCTATTCTAGGGGAAAGAGAGCAGAGGGAGTGGGTCACAGGGCAGGAGACGACTAAGAATGGAGTGTGATGACACGTGCTATGCAGATGCATCAGGGAAAGCTTTTATATACTAACTCCCAAAAGGAACTTCAGCCAACTCAGGAACGCTGAGAGCAGGAGAAACAGTCTTCCCCAGAGAAGAGCACACCAACTGGCTATCCACTACCGAGTTGTCAGCCCTGAAAACATATACAAGTAACCTGAGC
The DNA here is from genome assembly GCA_019843815.1 of Montemys delectorum. NCBI lineage: Eukaryota > Metazoa > Chordata > Mammalia > Rodentia > Muridae > Montemys > Montemys delectorum. The sequence continues at coordinate 22,214 of JADRCD010206067.1, read as the reverse complement.
AGGTGATGTATAGAAACATAGCAACATATATATGTATATACATGCATGTAACAAGAACTAGTGAAAAAGGAGACCATAAATTTCAAAGATAGCAAGGAAGATTATATTAAAGGGCTTTAAGGGAGGAAAGGGGAGAAGTATATAATGTAATTATATTATAATTTCAAAAATAAAGTAGACTTTTTTTTTGGAAAAATTAGCACATAGCATAAGGTGTCATCAAATTATAACCTGTAGATTTGATAGACATTTGCATAAGCTTCACAAAGTCATATTTACTTGTAACGAATGCAGGATATACTAGAAACGTGATAGGGGAAAAAGCGGTTGGCCCCAGTCATTATATTGAAATTTAGTTATCCTTGATAATCCAGTGAGTTGTTACCAAATTTAATCAGATGAAAAGCTCTTACTCAAAAGGGTTAATAAACCAAAAGATGCAAATTTCACATCAGCCTTCTATATGTTTAGCTTTTAGGTTAACACATAAAAATGGCTAGTATTAGCCAGTAAAAGAACAGATGTGGGTGAAGTTGGTTTGAGTAAAGTACTCACTAAACAGGTTCTCCTTTGAAACTATGGTATCCCAGTGAACCTGCTGGATTTACAGTGTTCTCCTCATTTCTTTAAGCCATTCCCTTTATCTTTTCTCAGTTAGGGCAAGGGAGATGAATCTGTCTTGAGGCTGTAAGTTCAAGGAACTGGCTATTAATAATTAGAGAATAAAGGGCTGCAAAGATGGCTCAGAGGTTAAGAGCATTGGTTGCTCTGTCAGAGGACTCGGAACCAATTCCTACAAGTCAAATGGTGGCTCAAACCACTTATAACCCTAGTTTCAGGGCATCTTATGTCCTCTCCTGGCATCTGCAGACATCAGGCACTATATGAATATAGTGCACAGATACACATACAGGGAAAAAACCCACATACTTATGTATGTACCTACATGCATGCATGCATACATACATACATACATACATACATACATACATATGTCTTTTAAAAACAAACAAATATAAGATAAGAAATGATGGGCAATATAAATGCTTTCTTGAAGAATGTCTCTCTTGCACCTTGTGTAATGTACATATATAGCTCTGAATTGCTGCTGTGTTTTCATTGTCCATGTGGTTTGGCTTGCCTACACTGTTTCTCGTAGACATACAGGATGGAGACTGTGCTAAGAGCAGTGTACTAATTCCACTGTTTAAGCAGCTCAGAAAAGAATCCACACTTAGCAGACTTAAAGGAGGTATTGTTGCTGTTGGTTTCCTCCTGGCTCCAAAAGCAGGGTTTCTAGACCAGCTTTACGTTGTTTTCAAATGCGTTAATACTTTGTCTGCATGTTCACATCGCTCTTCCTTGTCATTGTTGATTTATTTATATAATGCTTTTGTGTGCCAAGGGCAAATTAGGCCATTCCCTAGAGAAGAAATCTGCTCGTTCTATTCTTAACTGTGTGATTGCCCAATCATCTCTGTTCTTCATTGTCTTGATCAAGTGGTGACTGAAAAAAAAAAAAAAAACTGTTTAAAATGTCCCAAGATAGACCTGAATTGAATTGTTAAGATCATTCTCATGTGTGGAGTTACAAACTTTTTAAAAAGAATAACTTGTAAAAATGAATTCAAAGGCAAGAGTTGCTCTGAAGAAAGCTGCAGGTTGAAAGCCATGCTTGTCTTGCTGCGTTTGTTCCTGCAAAGCACATTCATTAGGTGATAGATGTTCCATGAGCTAGCTGGGGAAAAGAGATTTTAAAGAACCTTGTCTATATAGCAAAAAACAAAGAGCTCTTTCTTATTAAAGGTTCTAAACTATTCTTTTAGAGTTTTGGTTTGGGGGCAAGATGGGCTGTTTCTGTTAGTTAGGCCTTCCATTTCTCATCACTCTCCAGAATAAAGGCTACTCCTTAAAGATGGCCCAAGGGTAAAGCCCAAGGTGTACTTTGTCATCTTCAGTACTTTCATACAGCTTCCCCGGATGAGAAATATCGCCTCCTACTTGGAGCAGGTCACACCTCTTGTTAAGGAGATGACGTCTACGCCTCCCCCTCCTTGCAGAGTCCTACTGTTGTCATTGCTTCCCATTCTGCAAGCAGGATGGAGGGTTGTGGCTATGACCACTGTGTCCACCAACCAGCGAGGGAAGTGGAGAGCTTTACAGTAAGCACTTAGAACATTTGCTAGCATTTTGATGCATTTGATGAATATAAACAAAATATTTTTAAAATATTTTAGTTTATTATTTGATAATGCCTATGTGTACATAATGTATTTTGGTTGTCTTCAGCCATATTACCTCTTTTCTTCTCCCCAAATTCTCTCTGAATACTTCTTTCCAACAAATCCCCTTCCTACTTTTAAGTTTTGTGTGTTTGTGTGTGTGTATGTGTTTGTGCAGGTGTGCAGATATATGTTTGGAGGTTAGAAGATGTCGGTCTCCTGTTCTATCACTCTCTGCCTTGTTACCTTGACACAGAGTCTGGCCAGCAATCCCAGTCATCCTCCAGTACCTGTAGCCTACCCCACTACTTGATAGACATGCGAGTTAGAGCATCTGCATAATTGTGTTCAGCTCGTACATGGTACTGAGGATTTTAACTCAGATCTCATGTTTTTGCAGTAAGTAGTTTTACCCATGGGGCTGTCTTCTCAGCTTCTAGTGCCAAGTCTCATGTTGTTATATATCATATCATTCCATGGTTCTGAGCCTTCTTATGTTTTGTTCTGTTTTGATTATGTTCACTCATCAACTTTATTGAGACACAGTTTACATACAGTAAAGTGTAAAGTGCACCCGTCTCAAGTTTTGGCAGAAGCATACACTTGTGTAACCAGTACTTCAGTCTCTGTCCATATGAACATTACTTCCTGCTTCTTTACAGCATGACTCTCTGACTGTTGTTTTTCTGTGCCCTACCAGGTTAGCCACTTCTTCAAGTACTTTTGGGAGTAGTGGACTATGTCAAAGTAACCCCTTCAGTGAAGCGGCTCTAGGTGTTCTTTCTGGGATCTGCCATAGCAGTTTCACGTAGTAATATACCTCCAGGAGCATCACTGCAGTATCTCAGTACTTAAGACTTGTTACAGTTGACAATGGCGACCTGGTGTCTTGTGAAATATAGCCAGATAGCCTTAGACGCGCACACACACACCCTTAGAAGTTAAATGTTTATTTCAAAGGCTCTTTTAAGCTTATACATCTGTTCCTCTGTAGATTTGCTCAGGGGCCAGCATCTTTGCTAGAACGTAACATAGAGCAAACACCAAAGTGCTTGGCTGTGGCACATTTGAAAGCCCATGGCTCAGCTTTCTAATATCTGGGGTCTATGAAAGTCCGCAGCTGTCTTTTGAAATGTTAGTCTTGTAACCTGTGTATAGATGCCATAACAGTATCTTGAAGTAATAAGGAGTTTAACCAGTTTGATTGGTATGAGGAAAGCTTTGGCTCTAGATAGTTGTAGAGACGGAAGTAGCTTGAGCTAAGGGGAACTACATTATGACCATTTGCCATTTTCTTTGGCTTGTTTTCTTGGAATGGAGAAATGGGAGCTAGGTATGCTTTCAGAGCACTGGAGATCCTCCCACAAGGATTGCTTGATGACTGGTGTGGTGTTGAGCAGTGACACTGTATGGCAGTGTTACCACTGTGTTCAATGGTATGTCCTAAATGCTTGGCATTTCCATGCATTGATCTGGGGAGTGGGATCAATTGGTGCCCATTTATTTACTTTAGAGTTTTTTACTGGTATGAGTCACTGCATGTTTGTTATTATTTGAAACTTGCCAGATAAGAAAACTGTGAGCTAAAATTCTCCAATTTGCACCACAGCCACATGTACTATGTAAGTCTAAGACAGCCTGGGTAGGTGTAAATAAATGCATGTAGGCTCTTGTGGGTGACCATATGGCGTATCCTTCCAAATAGTCACGTTTTGCCTCAGTTAGTGGCAGAGGGAAGTTATGATACATGAGGGTCCACTGGATTGATTCATTTTCATTTTATTTGAGGGAAGGACAACATATAATGTCTGTCACAGAGGGAAAACCTTCAAAAAATATTTGGCTCTTTTCCTGACGTAATTAAATTTTCACTATGCTTTTCTTTTGCCAGAAGCTGAATGATTTATATTTAATAATTGAAATGCAATCAGTTTCCTAGACTTTCTCCTGCTTGATCAAAGAGACAATACCTGATACGAGAAATACAAACTCACATTTTCCTCTACTTTTTAACTTTTGTTTTAGAACTCAGCCAAAAACCATGTTTGCCCAAGTGGAATCTGATGATGAAGAGTCAAAGAATGAACCAGAGTGGAAAAAACGTAAAATTTGAAGAATCTCATTTAAGAGCTATTTGCATGGAGCAAAAGGATAGGACACAGTGTTTTCTCACCCCTCCCCCAATGCTTATGAAATAAAACTACATTTTTACAAACAGATTTTGGCCTTTCTGTTATTGAGTTGTTCAAAGATTGCTAAGTCTTGATGCTGCTTTTTCTTAATGTTTCTTAACTACAATTATTAGATTGTGCTCCATGTAAAAAAAGAACAGACTCAGCCTATTATTATGTTTTTTTTAGGTATTTTGAGTCTTTGTTTAACAGTTGCTGATCTTGTACAGATTCCCATTGAAGGGCAAATGTATGATGTGCTGTATGTCTGTCTTGAACTAATCTAGGAACGTAATATGGAATCAAAAGGCTTAATTTTTCTGTACAGTGTCACAAGAGTTGTTTACAAGACTGTGAATAATTAGATGAGATCAGACCAACCCGTGGCTGCGCTAGGAAAGGGCATGCCTCTGATCATGGCTCACTGCAGCCTGCGAAGAGTGTGCTTTGAAGTCAGATGACGGCAGGGGCTTTGCCTTCCTGTCTCTTCAGGCCTCATGGTGGTAATACTTACCCCGTGGGTTTGTCAGGAGGGCTAAAGGGAGTGTAGTGCAGAGATTTGGCACAGCACTTGGTATATAGTAAATCTATACTAAATATTTGCTATTTTCAGATATGATTAGCAATACCACTTTGTCTTATTTTTTTTGTCAGTAGTCAATTAGAAAGGCATGGGGATGCTTTGAAAGTACAAGGACTGTAGAAATAAAACAACATTAAGGATCATTCTAAAAGTTGTATTTGTGGATAGAAAATGAAAACAAATGTTGGTAGTTTGTCCAAAGATTATAATAATAATGAGTCAATAGAATAAAATTTTGTGGGCTAATTTCCCATACCCACGGGTCAATTTTGCATGTTAAATAAGCCCATCAGGCAACTGAGTTTTAATTCTTGTCTTTTACCCTCCTGTTTTTATTTGCTCTAGTGAATTAAGCAATTATAAAATTAAGTATAAGCCCCTAAATCTGGTTCTATGTACTTCATCTCACTCCTCTTTAAAAAAAAAAAATCTGTTTTAGCAAATTCATACTGGGCTCTTTTATTACTAAAGTTTCCAAGGGTAGTGGTGGCTATTCTATAGATAAAACTTTAGAGATTTCATTCTTGTCCTTTTACCTTCACTTCTCTTTGGGACTTCAGCCTGTGTGTGTTATAACATCACAGGTGATGAGAAAGAATTAGTGTCTGCTGAATGTGTGGTACACAGTAAGTTCTACATTGCCTCGTTGCATTAAATTGCTGGATTCCCACAAAAACCTCACGATGGGTACAATTACTCTATCAGCTTTGATGAGCCACAAGGGGTTCCAGCCAGTCTATACAAGGTTATAGCCATGAAGGGCTGTGTGAAGACTCAGGGTCTCTCTCTAGTAATTAACAGATGCCCCCAAATTCCTGTTCCCGTTGAGATGCACTGTATCTGAAATCAATCTCAGACCAGTACTTTGTTCCATATGCTTAGAATTTATAAACTTATTGCATCAAGGATGAAATTTATCAAAGGTTACCATATACATCATTACTACCACCACCCCATGGCCAACTTAAGCATCACACTGTATTCAGGGTGTACATCCAACAATTGCTGTGGTGGTCATGAGTAGGAATAAACACTTGATCGTAGTAGTTTTGGCAACATCTACTCTTATATACAGACATAGAAAGACAAGCATGAACAGGATTTTCTTACTACTGGGTGGGCCTTTCCACGTTTGAGATTCTGTGTCCCTTTGGGGCTGAATAGAGAATTATTTCTTCCATTAGAAGGTTGGCACAAATATAAGGATTTCAGTTTTGAATCCTTCAAAACTGAAGGATTCAAACTAAGGAAAACTAAGGGCCTTAGAACCAGGACTGAGCAAATAGAGTGTCCATTTGACCTGTGGTCCTGTCCCAACGCTATGGATGTCACCCACCAACTATTCAAGGCTCAGAACTCATTACCTGCTACCATAAAACCTTATGTCCCCTACTGTGATTAACTGGTTACTCAAAGGAGGAACTTGGAAGCCATCACTATGATACTAACTCCCACTTCCTAACGCATTAACTATGCACCATTTCTGCACATGCTCTATAAGTTTCTTACATTTGCCCTTCTTTACTAAAATTTAGGCCCACTTTCAGCCTTCAGCATTGCTCCAGAGTCTCCTTCCCAACTAATCTCTTTTCAATCTGGCCCTTCTCTAGTCTATCTATGATTAACTTCAGGGTTAAACCAAAAATCTGGCTAAATTAAACCTATTCAAACCCTAAATCTATCATCTTATTCTTTTGTCAAGAACCTTCCAGAGCCAGCAATTCTCATCCATTTGTGTGGCATAGACAGCAGAGATTCGGCCTCTTGTGCCTTCCTTGTGTAGACTGCTGCCGGTCTCCCATATTTCTGAGGCCCAGCCTCATTCTGTACAGAAGGTAAGCCAACCTTCAGCCCCCAAATCTTTGCTCTTGTTACCCTCTCCCTTTCCTGTCTGCTTGGAGAATTTCTTCCTTATTTTAGAGATAGAAATCTGTATCATTTTCCCTGAGCATGGCTCACCCGAGGAGTCTCTTCCTCTGCTCTCAAGATTGCTCACATACCTTCCTACTGTCACCTCTGTTTATACACATGCATGAGTTTGTGTGTGAGTGTGTGTGTGTATGTGTAACTCCAGGAGATCTAAGGTTTCCTTCTGCCCTCCATGAATACCAGAAGCACAGATGGTATATAGACATCCGTGTATACAAAACTCTCATACATATCAAATAAAATGGGAAAAAATGGGGGAAATGGGCCATACCGATAGATTTAACATGACCACAATTCTTTGACATTCGTACCGGTTCTATACCAATTTGACCAGTTAAACATGACTCAGGTGAGGCCCTGGTCTTGGGAAGTTTTCACATTCTTTCTATTGGAACCTGTTTTCTAACAGGGTAGCCATGATGTGAGAAAAGCTAATGACTCCAAACTGGGCAGGAAATAAAGGCTTGCTGACAACCAAGCTCCGCATCTGAACTCCTTTCTTTTTAGGGAGGATCTTGTTATATATCGAAGTCTGGCTAAAACCTCATGATCCTGGTGCCTTGGCCTCCCCCAGCATTGGGATTATAGGTGTGAGCTACCACATCTGGGCTTCTACTCTTATAAAACAGATCATTTGGTTCCAGTTGAGTCATACCAGCTGTGGTCACATGGCACAGAGATGAGTCAGACCATATAGACTCCTGACCAAGATGTAAATTAATGAGCAAGATAACTGATTATTATCACTTGAAGCTGCTGAGTTGTGAAGCTGTGATACAGAAATACACAACTAGAATAGCTTTACAAATTAGCTACCCAACCATTAGACCACAAGTAGCACTAACATTCTGATGAAGCAGCTCTAAATGTTTTTTCTTGAATGTATTTTAGAGAGTTTTTTTTCTACTTTTTAAAGCTTAATTACAATAATACCTAGGAATAAAATATTTATTTTCCACTTGCTAAACATATAAAATTTGCAATACTACAAACTTTATATAGTTTATGTATACAGTATGTAAATAGTATATATAGCCTTTTAGCCCATTATACATGTATATATCATCTTTTCTCCCCTGTTCAAATATAGATTGTAAACTAGCTGTTACAGATAATGCTGACTCCAATGGTGCCATGGCTTAAGCATTTTATGGATGCTAGAATTATTTCGTTAGAAGCTGATACCAAAAAAAAAAAAAAAAAAAAAAAAAAAAAA
>JADRCD010206067.1:0-13993 GCA_019843815.1 Montemys delectorum | reverse complement strand
AGTGGTGTTTTGGATAAAAATTTTTAGGGATTAAAAAATTATTTTTTCAAAAGAAGAAAAAAAAAAAAAAAAAAAAAAAAAAAAAAAAGAATTATAGAAGCTCAGAAAGATTGCCTCATCTTTGTGAAACACAATCATTGTAATTTTAGATGGTGCTTTGTCAGTGGATGCCCACCTATCAAGGAAGAAGATGGTTCTGGGCAGTTCAGCTAGCATTTTGCATTGGATAGTATCCTTCTGGATATCCATGTCCACCTAGAACCTCAGAATATGACTTTATTTGGAAGACTCTTTTCGGATATTAAATTAAGATGAGATCATACTAGATTAAGGAGGGCCTGCAATCCAATGGCTAGTGTCCATATAAAAACAGACAGAGTCACATACTCAGAGAAAAAACTCTGGGAAAACAAAAGAAATTATAGTGATATAGCTAGCTACTAGTCAAGGATTGGCAACCACAAGTTAGGAAGAGGCAAAGAGGCAAGGAGGGGTTCCTCCCTGGAGTTGTAAGAGGAAGCATTTCCCTTCCCACACCTAGATTTCCGATTTCTGGCCTCCAGGGCTATGAGAGAATAAACTATGGGGGAATTTCTGTTGTTTCAAGCCGTCCCATCTGTGGTAATATTTTAAGCAAGTCCTAGAAAACAAGTACACTTAGCAACAAGATGTGAGGAAAGCTTGGATCCAGATGAGGCCACAAGGTTTGTATCTTGCCACTTCATGAAAGACTCATTAAAAAAATGAATTAATGAATAAAAAACAAAAACAAAAAACACATACAAGAGATGCCTAGTTTCCAACATCAAGATTCAGAATTCTCCCCAATCTCCTTTAGTGTGGACTTGGATAATGATTTTCTTAATCTACTAAATTTTGAAGCAATTTTGCTATATAGCAACAAACAACTAATACATTTTCAAGTTTGCATGATTGTTCTTACATTTTGAATGCCTAGTTTGGTCCTTCTTGCTCCGTCTTCTGAGATGATGCAGTAAGAATTTTTCTTTTGGCAATGTAATTTGATTACTCGATCTCACCTCTAGTCTGTTTGTTCTACAGGATAGAACAACTTTCATGAATCTTATGACTTGGATTGGCCTGGTGATTATAGCTCAAGGAGATAACAGTATTTTTTTTCTTTCTTTTAAGGCAGCAAATTTGCTGTCTTTCCCTTTCCACTCCTTACCTTGCCTAAGCCCCACTACCTGATTGTGGTCATCAAGCCACTCTAGCTTCTGCAGTTTATTGTGCCCTTGGGACATACACAGCTAACATTGTAGTTGCCTAATCCCAAGTATCCTTGGATCTATGAACAAATCTTCGCTGCTGAATAACCAAAGATGGTTTTATTGTGTATCATTCACTTTGAAGTATGGGTGCCTGACAACAAGTAGACTTTCTCCTCATAGGCTGCCTGACCAGATACCTGGTACCTCTCCTCAGATCTTTGCTGTCCATCAGCCACAGTGAAATGAAGAACATAGGACACAGTTCTATTTATTACATCAATCAAGGTGTCTGAAGCAGCATGGTTGCTATCTTAGAGTTCATATGAAATAGGAAGTCATGAGTTTGGGACTTGCACTCATTTGCTATATCATGATTGTGTGAGGATATCAAAGACAAGCTATGATCCTTCAGGTTGTCTGTAGAATGGGCACAGTATTAGCCACCTAGTCAACTTCCAGTACGTTTTATATTTTTTTAATTTAATTTTGGAGAACGGAGACATGGCTCAGCTGTTAAAAGCACTAGCTATTTTTCTATAGGACCCAGATTTGATTCCCAGCACCCACATAGTAGCCCACAACATTCTACATCTCCAGTAGTAAGGGATTTGATGCACTCTTCTGGTTTCACAGGCACCATATATGAAAGTGGTACACAGACCTGCATTCAGGCAAAGTCTTATACACTGATGATGATGATGATGATGATGATGATGATGATGATGATAACTGATTGATTGATTGATTGATTGATTGATAAGGTTTATGCACTTTGCCTGTGGGGTGGAGAATGTGATCATGATTGCAAGTGCCCATGAAAGCCAAGTCATTGGATCCCTTGGAGCTGGTGTTATAGGCAGGTGTGAGCTGCCTGACATGGGTTCTGGAAACCAAACTCAGGTTCTTTGTGAGAGCAATACATGTTCTCAGCCCCTGATCCATCTCTCTAGTACCCAGAAGAATATTTTAAGGTTTAATTAAAAGAAAAAGAGAAAGGAAGAAGGAGAAGGAGATACAGGGAGGTTGTCAATTATGAAATACTAGTAGTTTTATCTTTTGGGACTTATATATTGTTAATGTCTCAGTGAATGTGCATGAAAGTCCTATTTTTGGACAGCAATCCAAGTCTATATCAGCCCCATAGTCATGAGGTGTTGTGGTAGTCAATAGGATGCTCTGTTACCAGGGAAATTTTGATTCTGCATGTTTAAGAGTTTATCATTCAATGAGAGTTATCCAGGATTTGGCTAAGATTGTAGGTTCTGGTCTGGTTGATCCAGCTTCTCCTGGAGCCAGTTGGGACCCTGACTTAGTGCCTATTACCCTCACTGTTGGCCATGTTCAACACCAGGGACCTCATGATGCTGGCTGTGACAACATCTGAAACCTTTCCAAATTTAGAATAATGGGAAAGTTGTCTTCTGCATTTCTCATAGGCTATTTTGATATAGCCTCGGTCTTTTTGCCCTTGTTTTGTTCCCTATTTGAACAAGTATTGTGCTCTTTTCATGGGGAGCTGTTTGGTGCCTTTGACTCCATTGCTCCTTGTTTATGAAAAACAGCAAGTTAACCATGACAAATGGCCAGCAGCAATCTTGCCTCTGAAGTACAGAGACTTGTTTCTTCCACTGATTTTGCTTGGAAAATATGAAATCTGGCTTTCCTTCGGTGGGGAGAATCTTACCATTCAAAGGCACAAAGTGTAGAAAAAAGCTTTGGAGGCAGGGGACCCAGGTTCAACTCCCAGGTTGGATGAGTTATATAACCTCTACGGCTCCTCAGTGACAAATGGCCTAATTCTACGTCTCTGAAGAGAGGCCCCCAGCAGGAAGAATACACAGGTTTTTTTCCTTCTGAGGTTCTAATTTAGTAATTTTTTTAAAAAAAATTAAATATAAATATGTGTCTGATCTGAAATAAGAAAACACAACAAAACATGTTGTAGACCTCCCTCTTCGCTTCAGAAGTATGTAGTCCTTTTGGGATCTAGCCTGTTCCTGATCAGGGCCCTCTCAGAGCCAAGGAGCCTCTGAGGAAGTAGAGGCTAGCGTCTGGGCCATGCCCCTGGGAGTAAAGTCTAACTCTGGACTATGTCCCAAGCTTTTCTCTCTCCTGTTCTTTCCTCTACTCAGATCTCAGACTGGCTGTCAACTAAGAGAGTTATACATGATAACTCTCCTTTGCCTGACAGTGAAGCCTAATGCATCTACTTCAAGGCCAGATGTGAAATCCTAACCTTGCTATGACTGGAATTCCTGGGGTCTTCCAAGATTTGAGTCATTCTAAACTATCAACAACAGTAAGCATTATTATTTTAATTTATGTGAAATCATCTTTCAATTTTCTCCTTTAGAGAGTGCTATAGAAGTGTAAACAAAACAGCAGAACACACCCAAAAGAACAGATGATCTTTTATCACCGGGACGTTTGACAGGCATCTTTGCCTCAGTACACCAGGGCATTGTATCATAACATGTGCTGTGGCAGAGCAGACGCTTGTCAAGCAGCTTGTATTTACCTCTAAGAAAAATGTTACAACTGAGAAGCTTAGGCAATCAAGGACTGAGTATCCCACAAGTCATGGTTAAGACCCCCGTGTCTCATGAAACCCAGAAAAGGCAGAAGAAGGCCTCCAGAATGCTGTGTATAAGCAAATCCATGTTAGAAGATGAGTAGCCCTGGAGGGAACATTAGAGAACTCTGCTCCCAGCCCTTGTGTGCTAAAGACCAGAAACACAAGGCCCAGGGGAAGGGGGTGGGGTGCGCTCAGCCACTGGTGCTAGGATATACTGTAGTAGCTATGCAGTGCTCCATTAGCTTTGCCATCCTTGGGTCCGTGTTCTATAATCACACACTGGAATGCTATTGGCCTATGCTGGAATCCCAGCTTTGTCAGGTACTATGTGAGCTGAGTCAGGTTATCTCATGTCTGTGAGCCTCAGTGTCCCTATCATGGGCTGAATTGTATCATCTATACATTTTTATAGGAATCCCTAATCCCAGCACCTAAGACTGGAACTATTTATAAGTGTTGCCTTGCTAGGGCTTTGATCTTGAGAGTCCTACAAAGTCCTACATGTTGAAAATTTGGTTCCCAGGGTGACACTATTAGGAAGGTCTCGCCAAGGGAGGTCTCCAGGTAATTGGGAGGATGCCCTTGAAGGAAGCTGTGGGTCAGACCCTAGCTTACTCTTCAGTCTTTTTGGCATCTATGAGGTAAGCAGTTTTGTTCTACCATAGCACTCTTGTCACAATGTTCTATCTTAGTATGGGTCCCAAGTAAGGAGACCAGTCAATGGAGCATAAACCTCTAGCACTGTGAGCCAATATAAACGTTTTCTTCTTCATACATGATACACACACACACACACACACACACACACACACACACATAGAGCTGAGTGGTAGGGCACTTGGAATGGTATGACTAAAGCCCTGGAGTCAATCCTCAGAATTACTGCCTTCCCAGGCAAAAATTAAATTTGGACACAAGAAAGGACAACAGAGATGGGCATGTGTTCATGCATGGCGAGGTCACATGAGAACACACTGATGGGGAAGGATACCTCAGAGGACACCAGACCTGCCACCAGCTTAATTTTTGACTTCTAGTACACCTCTACAACCATGATACAAAAATGTTCATTTCTGGGGGTGAAGCCACTTCATCTATGGCAGTTTCCTACAGTAGCCTTAAAAGGTGAATGTAACCCCTTCCCATGGAGGTTGCTGTCAAAATCAAATGAGATATTCAACCTAAGAAAAAGACTTAACCATAGGCCAGGACAGTAAGTAGCAGTGATTTGGTTATGTAAAGGGCCAGTAGAATAGACCTAAATCTCTCCACTGTAATGTCAACTTGGCCTAACTGAAATGAACTTGCCTGTAATTGTGGACTAAACTCCTCATTTTCTCATGGTTTAGTTTGCCTTCTATTGGTCCTTGAAAGAACTGTAGAGACAGTCCTTTGTCTTTTAAATGCAGACCAGAGAAACTGAAATCCAGCTCCTCATTTTATCCTGATAACTTTCTCAGCCGTAATTAGTCATATTGGAGTCTTTTCACGAGGCTGAGGAGTCTACTTAACATTCAGATTGTTCTTTTAAAAATAGACCTAGGTGAATGCAAATTGTTCTGAGCCCTCTCTGACAAGGCCTCAGACTCTGCAGGATTCTGAGCAAAGGTCACTCTCCCAAGCTATTGCCTTTGCGGGCTTTTTAAGCCATTTGAAGCTACTGTGAACCCACTGAGATGAAATAAAGAAACACCACACCCCAAGAGTCTAGAAATAAGAAAGGGCACACTACCTGGAAGCATCAGGGAAAAAAAAATCCAGAATGTCTCCATGGTGATTATGAAGTCATCACCTCCATGTACTACTGTCTCTTGAAGTGTCCCTTGCACTTCCTCCAGGATTTGTTCAGGGTTGGAAACCATCCTAGGCTGACGGCTCCAGATGGGTGGGCACGTGGGCTCTTGAATTAAGTATATGGATGGATCCGAACAGTCCAAGGCCAAGCTCGGAAATGCTTGTGTAGGATGAGAAGGAGCAGCTGGATCCTCTTCAGTTCTCTTCCCTGAGTGTGTATTGGCAAGAGCCATGACAGGCGGTATAACATGCCCATTTTGAATTTCACCCAAATCACTGAGAGAATAATTCACACAAGGGCATCTGAATGTAGGCAGAGGTTTTTCCTCTGTGCCATCCAGCTTTTTACAAATCCTGTCTCTTGATCCTGGCCACTCTGCTCAGAGGCAGGGTAGCACAGAGTTTCTGTTTTGCTTCTAAAGAAACCAAGGCATAGGGACTTACCAGGAGACTTAATCGAGCAGGTGTGGGTAAGCTGACTCTGTGCTCAAGAGCTTCTATGCCCCGAGGTGGCATTTTGTGGGCATTGTTCATAAATATCTCAAATATAGGGAATGTCAACTGGTCTCATAAGAATGCAGACCAGAGACCCCGCAAAAGTCAAAGTCGTGACTGGGGTATAAGTCATCCTCATGGGCAGTGTCTGGGTGGCACATAGCTGTGGTCATGGCTGCATTGCTAACTTCACAGTCAGCCATTTGTTGTAGCAGTCATTCTTCAAGAAATAGAAGTTGGGCCATCCCCCGCCCCCTTTTGAAACCCAAAATGCCATCAGTGATATTCTTCTTTATCCAGTCCATTCTCATGGCTTGTGGGAATCTTACAAGCTGCTGGAAAAAAAAATATTGCCTGGAAGGAGGCTCTTAGAGATAAGCTATGCACTCAGTCAGTCTCTCAGAGGAGTATCTCAACCAATGAGAGCAGAGCTGTATTCTGAAGCTTCTGGCTGCACTAGTCATTTGGAGGTAATGATTGGAAATGCCCCAACCCTGGGTCCCATCCCCAGCGATTTAACTTCAACCTAAGCCCTGGATGATGCTGACTGGATGTCACAGCCACTTTCTCAAGAATCAGAATCAAGACAACATGCAGTACTCATGTTCTTTCTGATTCTGAGCTTAAATATGAGACATATTTACACAGGTTCTTTTAAGAACTTGGCAGGGATATGGCTGAACTGAGAGAGGAGGCCCAAGCGCTGCTTCAGCCTTGGTCCATTGCAACCTCTTGATCTTGGCTTTATGAATGAAACAGTTCTTTCTCTGGATTCCTGAGGGTGCTGTATGGCAGTGCTAACATTGAGTAAAATATGTGCTTTCTTAAAAATAAAACACCATTTGACACTGGCTTTGACTTTATCTTTGGATGGCCACTTCACCTCCTTAAGAATGTCACAACGAATTATTTCATTCTGAAGAAATGGAGGCTCAGAGATGTGTTCTAGAGCCAGCAGTGACATTCAGCACCATCCTGCTGTCTGGAAAAATGTCCTGGGGACCTGATCTGAAGGCTATTGGAGAATCTTTTGTGTGATGATCTCATTGAAGATTTTATGGTGTTTGGCTATGGTGACGGCTGGATGTGGGGATGGTGGTGGAGTGGTCCTTTGGAAACTTGTGCTGACGTTCTCCATGTTTCTCCATCCCTGAAGAGTCAGTTGGCAAAAACTTAGAGAGGAGTAAATGATTTTCCTTCAGTGTAACTTCCCAAGGCTGGGCAGTGGAATTTCAGCACCAAGGGTGTAGGCCCCCTCTCAAGGTCTCCTTCCTTGCTGTCAGTGCTAAGGAGGTCAGCTTCCTCCTCTGAAGAAGGGTGGCTGAGGACCATTTCTGTTTTCTTAGAAGTGTATGTGTCCCACTTTTTTGTTACGATAAAAACACACCATAAAATGTGCAGTCTTAACCACTTTTTAAACTTTAGTAATGTTAAATATAATCACATCATTGTGGCACGAAGACCGCATCCTTTTTTTGTCATGCTGGGATTGGAAGGAGGGTCCACACATACTGGGCTACAGCCCCAGGCTGAACATGTTTGTTTTTTGTAAGTGTGTGCGTGCGTGTGTGTGTGTGTGTGTGTGTGTGTGTGTATGTGTGTATGTGTGTGTGCACAAGCATGGGTGTGTGTGCACGAGCATGGGTGTGTGTGCATGCATGGGCATAAATGTGTGCATATCCATGTATGTGTATGTTTAAGTGTGTATGTGCATGTGTGTGCATGTGTGTGCATGTGTGGATTTGTGTGTGTGTATGTGTTATGAATATGAAGGTCAGTGACAACTTCACGTGTGAATACTTCAGGCATGATTTTCTCTCCCTCTCTTCCCCCCACCCACACGTTTTCTATCTGTGAGGTTCTCTTACTAGCCTGGAACTTGACTAGGCTGTCTGACCAGCAAGTCTCCGGGATCCCCTTTCTCCATTTCCCCAGTGTGGCCATTACAAGCTGCCTCTTTCCTATAGTTTCTTGGTATCCCGTTGAGGTCCTCACACTTGCAAAGCTTTACTGGCTGGGTGACTCCCTGACCATTTCTATTCAAGACAATTCCTGATAGTGAGTTTTGTAAAAACAAAACAAAACAAAACAAAAAGCTTACTAGTTGGAACTATTTTCTTATGCTTAACAAAATATTCAACATTTCTAGTTGAAAAAAAGAAGTCATTATGAAGGCCATGTCTACCAGAGATGCATTGGCTACAATTTTCCATTTGGGACTCTTATGGCATGAAATATTTACACAGTATATTTATATTTATGCAAATTATGTTCAGAGTCAAATAAAGCTGGGTTGTAGGACCACATAATGCCATTAGGTGCTGCTGTTTGATATGATAGTAAGGACCTGATCCTTCCTTCTCTTTTTGTGTCCCCTGAATGTCAAGCTCTGCTCAGCCTCCGCAGACACATCAGTAAATGATAAAACGACACCTCTGAATGACAAAAGTCACTGATGTAGGAGGTGGCCATGCACTCAGAAAAGATCACCTGTTTATAGTCTTGTGATCAAATAGGTGAGCCGTGAGGTAAGCCATCATAGGGCAAAGGCTGTGGCATGGAGAGAAAAGGAGCTCTTTGTGAACAAACTGATGGGCTTGTGCTTCCATGTCGGGTTTGGCCCAGGTGGTCTCAACTCCTTGGAGTTAGCAAAATGTTCTGTTGGCAAGCTTGTTTGATGTGACTCACATGACATTTTTTAAGCATGGGGTACTTGCTAAATTGAAATACAGACTTTTTAGCTTCTTGTGGGAGAACAAGTCCTAATCAGCTACAGACAGGAGCTGCTGAGTCATGGCTATCCTCTCATTTCTGTTCTTGTCTGGTCCCTTTGGGCAGGAATGATATTAGTGGGCATGTCCTGGCACCAGTGTGCAAGCTGTGAGGTCGGTGAAATATTTCTGCTCTGGTTGGCAAATAGCTTTCTGAACTCCCAGGGTGTTCTACCACTCCAGGTCATTCGTCAAAGGCACCTCTCCACCTACTTCTCCACAATCTGGCTATAATAAGAATCCATCTGGAAAGACTGGGGCCCCAGGTCCCCACTGCAGTGCTAACTCCAATGATCAATTTATGCTTCCCTCACTCTGCCCCCTGAGCACCTTCACTGTTTTAGCCAGGGTCTCAATATGTAGTCCTGGCCACTCTGGTATTCACTATGCCATTCAATCTGGCCTCAAACTTGTGAGAAACCTCCGGAGCACTGGGGTGACAGGGATACACCTCGGTGCCCTGGTTAGTCCTCACCCGGCTTCATAATGGTTGTTAAGTATTTGGAAGCAAGTCACCTTTGCCTTTAGGGAATAGATCCGTGTATGACCCCAGGGATTGGATCATTCGTGGCTCATGGAGCAGTGATGTGGAGAAGTCCGTGAGCAAAGGTTGGCTTCAACCTCAAATAACTCTGGGATTCAGGTTGATTTTCACTCCAACACTTTACTTACAAAAACTTTTATTTTTTAAAAAACGTTTTGAGTTTTCTATAGCATGGTTCTGAATATGGCCAATCTTCAGAGGCTTATGTAAAAAGGTATAGCCTAAGGGAGACAGGAAATTATTTTTTATTTTTGCAGCTGTAACCCATTAAAATAATGTGATTTCCACCCCCACCCCCCATGGAATGCCACAGAGGACACATTCAAATTCTTTGTAGTCAGAGTCAGGTAATAGCCATACAGCTAAAATAATAACAGTAATAATTAATAATAATTCAATGAAATCTACTCGGCCTTTCAAATCCCCAGACCTTTTGCCTTTTTGCTAAGACAGTTCATCACTGTATGTGACCCAAGGGCTAACCTTGGGGGCACCTGCTGTTTCTCCTCCAAGAAATTCTGAGTCCGGGGAAAGGCTTGTTCCACTCTTCTGTGAGGCTAGTGGGCACTGGGCTGGCGGCAGGTCGGAGACTGAGCGGAGGCCAGGGAGACTGAGCATGTCTTCAGGGTGAGATATTTGATTGCACAAGACAGGGTACTGATTGCCAGTCCTCCCATCTGAAGAAAATTTTCTAGGTGGCAGGAGCTAAGGATAGAGTGAAAGAAAGTGATCCACCGAGGAGAGTCAGGTGAGGTGAGGAGAAGAGGCCGGGCCTGGCCAGACTCCACAGATGGGAGGAAGCCAGCTCTGCCTCTCTCATGTTTATCTAAAGTGGAACCAAATGTGACTAAGTCACAGTGGGGTTGTGGGGGGGGGGGACTCTTTTTGAGGCTACATGGTGCTCTCTTCCCATTCAGCAGGGTGAGCTCATATCTTACCAATGGAGAGAGGGTTAACTTTGCGTCTTTCTCATGGAACTGAGGAGAAGGCAGATTCTTTGGGAATATCCTTGGCTCCTTGAAGCAGCGGCAAAGGTCCTTCATTTCTTCCCCCACTGGTGAGGCTTTTTGGATGTAGCTCTTGTTACAAAGAGTCCTAAGCAGAACTTGTAGGGTTCCAGCAATAATGTGAACTATAATACATGATGGCAGTGACTAAGATAGCTTCCATTCTTATGGTCTCAAACCTTATCTGTATAAATACATGGGCAGTTAGTACTCAACTAAGGGATGTAAGAAGGTCCAAAATAGTCAGCAACCACACTGATAATATTGACACATTATACGAATGGCACAGATTTTAAGCATAACAAGACCTTGGAGGGCCTGAAGAATCACAAGGAAAGCATCATACAGGGAAATACGGGGGAAGCAAACCGAGCCAGTACAGTTTTACTCATTGAAGAGCTTGTTGTGTGTTGTTCATGTTAAACAGTAACTCAGACACACGTGTCACCACCCACCAACATCAGTCTCTCCCATTCTAAAAATATTAGAATGTAGGACTTATCCCAGACTATTGAATTGCAGCTGGATTTTCATCCAGTCTGTCGCATTGACCATTGCCTCAATTCAAACCCTGTGTGGGATGCCCTGGCGCTCTGAGGGACAGTGTCCGGGGGCTGTTGAAGAACCTGATGACTTGCTGGCTGTGAAGCAGCATAGATCCATGGAAACGCCGGGTTCTGTGCTGGGAGAGACTGGGTTTCAAAACCTGGCATCAGATTTGCGGGTGGGAGGGAGCTAAATCACCATTTCAGTCACTAAAATCAAACTGTTTGGAAAGAAATTGATATCCATCCTAATTAGTGATCCAGAGGAGCCGTGGGCATGTGGATATCTTGTTGCATATGAGATATACACATATTTACGTGAACTCTGACCTCTTGGCTCTCTTTCACCGAGACACAGGGAGAGAAATCTGTAGGTCAGCTGTACTTTTGATTATACTTGTTTGTCCGGTCTCAGCAAAGGACTGTTTGGTGAATGAGCTGGATGGGCCTTTTTTTATTCAGAGATGAAAGATTGATGAGCTGTTCAACAAGCACCTCATTGAACTTGTTACCCGTTATCTTCCAAATATCAACTTGGATGAAAAGGACTTCCTGGCCCCCTGACAAGTATTCACTGGCCTCTGTACAGCATGTTATTGTACGGCACTTCCTTAGGAGCTATAATTAGGTGATCATGTAAGGAGCTCACAGTGCACGTTTGAATAGCAACTCAATTTGGCTCATGACGTCGTTCGCTCTCTCTGGTGCCTTCTCATTATATGGCTTTTGCCACAGTGTGCCAGCATTCAAAACATGTGAGGTCAGGCCATGGGTTTTCTGTGAGGTAATGACAGCCTTAGGATGAGTCACTTGATACGCACCTGAAATAATGACAGCTTAAGTGTCGAGAGGGTTGGGAAACCCACACTTTAACTACTTGGTCACCTAGTCTTGCAAAGGTTTGTTTGTCTGGAAATTGGAGGGTTCTGGTACCAACAGTCTCAGCTGGATGAGTGTTTTTTCAGTTGCCATAACAGAATCTCATAAACTTGGTAATTTATAAAGAAAAGAAATCCATTTCCTACCATCCTGGAAGCCTAAAAGTCCCATCTTAAGATGCCAGGATCTGGCAAGGACTTTTCTGCTGTATCTTCCCATGGCAGAGTGAGTATGTAAGAGAGATCAGAGTCAGGGGTGGGGTTGATCCTTCTGTCAGAAGCCTATTCTGCGGTCTTTAACCCACTTCTGTAATAGCACTCTCACCCTACACATTTTGTGAGGGCAGAACTCATGACAACCAACTACCCCCAGCACCACTGTACTGGGAATTAAGCTTCCAACACATAATTCTAGGGGGCAAAACTAAATCCGTATAGCGAAGACCTGGTATATTGATTTTCTTCCTTTTTTCTTTCCCCTCATATCCAATCATTATCACATTGAACATTCCAACTCTTAAGCATCACTCAGCTCTTCACTGTCACTACTCTGGGATGAGCCTTAGATTACCACCAGTGACTTAGTTAGTCCTTGGACCAGTCTCAGAAAACCCACACTCCATCTCTTTGACAAACCTGTTGTTCCCATGGAGAACTTAGGGCAGGGATGGGTAGATTAAAGCCTTCCATTGGCATCTGTGTACCTTTACAGGTCAGATTCTTGGTGATCCATAAAATCTGAGTTGATCTGCAGTAAGTTCTGTCTCAACCTTGTCAAGTGACTCTTCTCCTTACCGCCTGCTCTTCAGCCAGACAGGCATCTCTTCAATAACTCAAAAGCATCAAGGTCAGCAAGAGCTCTCCTCCAGCCAAACCCTGCTAGTCAGATTATTTCTTGATGACTTCCGTGGGGAATCCTCATTTCCTAACCACCTCACAACCATCCTCTTCATCAGGGCATTGTGACTCTGCCGAGAAAATTACCTGCCTGAACAATACTTTAGAACCACTCCCCTCGCTGGGATTATTTCCTTTGTTTTGTTTTGTTTTGCTTTGTGTTTGTTTTGTTTCTGTCCCCTGAAACAAAGTTTGACTTAAAATTTGGAATAATTTCCTGCCTTAGCCTCCTGAACGCTGGGATTTCAGGGCTGAGTTACTATACAGCTTGGGACCTTTTGATTTTCCGAAGCATTGCTATGGTGACAACTGTTTATCTCCTTAGGACTTACCTACCTTCCTCTCATCTTCGACACCAAGTCTAGTGGGCATTTAAATGCAATACATCTGGGAGAGAATGCAAGAAAAAGCAACACGACCTGCTGTGCTCACAGGAGGCTGGCCCTTCCACCCATACCTTCACCCCAGGCTGATCACAGATTGAGGCTATCCCAAACATTAGTGCCTTTGCATGTTGACTGAACTCTACTGCTTTCCTGAGAATGTAGACTTCCTCCACAGCTACGGACAGATACTCACATAATGTTCAAGACTTAGTTTAGGATCTTCTCTGTAATAAAGATGCCCTATACATCTTGGGCCTTTCTTTTATACTCTTCTATCTGCACACAGATTTCTACCTACACACACACTTCCTACCTAGATGATCTTGGGCCAGTTACTGTGATGTTAGCTCTTCATCTTCAAAGCGAGGACAAGGATGATGTCAACCTCATAGTGTTGATTTAAAACATAGTGCTTGGGCCTGCTGTAATCATAACGTTGATGGTAATACTGGAGAGTTAAGTGATGAAATTGCTATGTAAAGTCATCAGTGAGACCTGAGAAAGTCAGGAGGTTCCATACAACCTGGAAATTGCATTTCAAGGAATAGACACAAGAGAAAAGAAAACATATGTCCAAACAGAAGCTTGCATGCAAATGTTTTCACCACAACTGTTCATTATAGAAGAGTAGAGACAGTCTAACTGTCCATAAGTGGATGTGGGATTAAGCAAAGAGTGGTAAATCTCTATACAAAGACATGTCACTCAGCCATAAGACTGATGCATACTGCAACACTGATGAACTTCCAAAACATGCCCTATGGAAGAAACACTCCTTTTCTATTGAAATATCCAAGATGGGCAAATCACCAGGATGAGAAAACGGATAATGGTCAACTAGGGATGGACAGAAGAGGGACTGGGGGGGG
>JADRCD010206066.1:0-10195 GCA_019843815.1 Montemys delectorum | reverse complement strand
GAGACCATACCTCTTAATGAGCCTCCCTTTCAGGTTTTTAAGGGAAACCTCTCCATCCCTTTAAGGTCCCATTTATGCTGTTTTGACACGAGGTACAATTCCTTTCTAGTGCTCTCCCATCTCCAGATGCAATCACTGCTCCTACGGTCTTGAAGCCCTCTTTTCCTAACAACTCTCATTTCTGAGACATAATTATATGTTAGCATCTCTTCCAAAACTTTCTTACTTCTCTTGTTCCTTGCCTTCTCCTGCCAGGCCAGATACATTATGGATGTGGAAATCCCTCTACACTTAGACGACACAGGAATGCTTGTCATGTGTCGGGTGGAGAAATCACACTGGCCTCTCTTTTCTTTCTTCGCGTAACTCTTTAGATCAGTCTCCCTTTGAGGCCTACTCCCAGTCATCTCTCTTTTGAGCCTGCTTTCTTATACTCTTCTTGCTTCTTACAGGAGTCAGTGGACCCAAAAAGAACCAGGCACCCAAAGGCAGTACTATGATGTTGGGTTAAAAATGTGTGGAGACATTTAAATTCTTCCCAACTTAGCATGTGAGTCCCTGAATCTTGGTAGAAGGTAGATAGTGCTGGATTCATGAACTATACCCTGAAGACCTTGCCAAGCAGCATGACTGTAACTGAACATGGGTTCACTCCTTGGTGGGGAGAAAGCCAGTAGACATAACGCAGAAATAAAAGGTGTGTTTTACAAAAAGGTAAAGACAAATAGAATATGTTCTATAGAGGGGTATTCAGGTATGGGGAAGGGGATGCCTCAGTGGGCCCATGCCGAGGCATCCGTTTCCCTTCAGGGACCAGCTACATGATGGTATAGTATAGAATAGAGTTTATTCAAGGCATGGAGAGGGGAGTTAAGAGGGTAGTAGAGGCAGAGAAAGACAGAGAAAATAATGAAGTAAAGGCCAACCATGAACACATGGAGAGAAGGGGAAGAGAATGGGGAAGGAGGAAGGGAATAGCCCAAGAGGGCAAGAGAGAAGCAAGAGAGCAAGAGAACAAGAGAGCAAGAGAGTGAGGAGGGGCCCAGCAGCCCCGTCTATAGTGGGTCAGGCCTACCTGGCTGTTGCCAGGTAACTGTGGGATGGAGCTTAGACAGAATGCTAACAAAAGGTAAATAATGATTTATTATTTGTACAGTGAGTGAGTTACTGGAGGGTCTCTTCCCAAACACAGGGGGCAAAATTTTACTAGAGAAACTTATGTTCAGCCCTATTAGAAAGATGTCATTACAGCAGAGGTGGGCACATTCCTGAGCACGCTCAGTTCAAGAGCATATGTCTCCACACAGCTGATGCTCAAAATGGTGCATTGGAAACTGCATAGAGAACTTAGCATTCTGATGAGATCAAGATGAGCTCATTCTAAGTGACTACAATGATGGTGACTCAGAGGGACTCGGCTACTCAGATTCCTTGTGGTTTTCTTTGGAAAACAATAAAAATAAGAGCTGGGAGTGACTGGAACAATCATTAAGCACCGACTTTCCCAGGTGGAAGCTCTACTAGCAGCTGATGTCTTGGTGCCAGCCTGGGCTTCCTCCTGTAGACTCCATATTGGTCCATGAGGACTGTGGCTCTGCAGAGGCAAGGGCCCCTCTTACTGGCAGCAGACACTGAGCAGAGGAGGGGCCATGGGGGAAGGATAGAAGAAACAAGGCCTTCAGACAGTAAAAGAGGTGGTGGGCTATCCCTGCCCCTGCACAACCAGTCACTTTTCCTGTGACATCGAAGCCTTAGGATCTGCTTCTCTGATTTCCAAATTCCAGCAAATTTCATTTTTGCCTGGGTGGCTTCTTTTCAGGCACAGAGGGAGGTAAGAGTTGGCATGGGACTAAGTACCTTCCTTTGCATTCAAAGAAGGCAGCCCGCAGAGGAGGCAGGAGAACGCAGCTGGAGGAGGGAATATAAGTCAGGGCAGAAAAATCTCCGCAGGAGACTTTCTTCTGGTTTTCTAGTATTTTAAGTTTTAAGAATTTATTCTTTGACAATTTCATACACAGTATAACGTACTTGGAACACATCTCCCCATTACCCATTAACTCTTCTCCCTTTCCTCTCACCTTTTTTCCAACTTTCATGGTGAGTGTGAGTGTGTGTGTGTGTGTGTGTGTGTGTGTGTGTATGTGTGTGTGTCACAGAGCTTAGTTAGGGTTGCCTGCATGTGCATGGTTATTTGCTGGAGCATGGACAGCTTGCCAAGGCTGCACAACTGAGGAGAACCAACCCCCACCTCCCCCGCCATGCCCTAGCAGCCATTCCTTGCCAATAGCTCCTTAAAGAGCAGTCTGGCCTCAGAGCCCTTCCCTGTCCATGCTGGATATTGACAGCATCTTATGTACACAACCCCGGCTGCTGGGCCACACCACATGCAGAGGGCGGCAGTTGGCAGCATTCCTCCTCATCCTCACCGACGTCCCTTCGCTGTCATCCTCTGTGATGTCCCCTAAGCTTTAGGGGTGTAGTGTCCTACTCCTGTTTCCCAAGTGTGGACCCCAATCATGTGTCATTCAGGCAAGTGACTAAACATTCTGGCAGGGTTGACTATGCTCTGGTAAATAAGCCAGCACCATGACCATATAGGCAGCACTAACTAAACACAAGTCTCTCTCTCTCTCTCTCTCTCTCTCTCTCTCTCTCTCTCACACACACACACACACACACACACACACACACACACACACATACACACATATAATGCACACTCACATGTACAAACATATACTCATTCACACATGTGCGCACACATATACATGCATGCACACACATGCAACATGTACACACATGCACACACATGTACACACATGCACACACATGCACAACATGCACAACATGGAAGTAGAAAGAGATTTTTTGGGAAGAAGAGGTTCAAAGAGGATAAAACAGAGCAATGGGAAATTGGGGGTATGATCAAAATATATCATGCTGTGTATGAAATAATCAAAGACGAATATGAACATACTTTTTAACTGAGGGAAAGAGAAAGCCCTGATTGTTTTTCCCCCTCATTGGATGCTGTTTGATTTGGAACAATAGGATTCAATCAACCCATCAAGAAACTATTTTTCAAACCCCTACCATATGTGGACTTGGCTAAAACTTTGCCCGGTTTGCTCAGTGGAGAAAATCCAAGCCTAGGCTCACATCATCCTTCCACTGGAATCCACAGGAGAGATTTGCAGTCAGCTTTTGAACATTTTGGAAAATTAAATGTCTTAGAAAACCTTCCATTCACATTGAGGCTCTTGGTCTTTCTTGTGGGGCAATGTGAGAAAGACAAGGGAGGAGACTGTCTGGACAAGGTTCATTCATGTGAGCAAAGTCTCATTGTCAAAACAAAACAGAAACCACACAAAGAGAAAGACATCCCCTCGTGTCCAGGAATTTGCTACAGTTAGCTTTTCTAGTGGCCACTTGCCTGGGATTGCTAGAAGCCTCCTGTCTGTAATGCCACAGCAGGAGGACTCCTTCCAGGGCAGCTGGTAGAGTTTTTCCTGACCCTGGCTACTGCAGTGTGAGCTTACTCAGGAGAACTCTTAAACTGCAAACCCACGGACACAATCCTATGGTGGAAATGTAAAAGCACAGCGTCCCATCCACACTTGAAGCAAAGCAAACCTGGATGGATGAACAGGAAAAATGAAGTGCACTAGAGATAAAAAGAAGCTGCTCAGGCTGGCACTTGTTTCCCTACCTGCTGCCTGACAGCCAAGATACTTCAACATCACTGACAATGTTAACGCGGCAAACATAACATGTGCCTTCCTAAAGATATGAGATGCGAACCCAGGATCTTCACAACAGTAAAGGAACCATGCCTCCTCAGGGTGCAATGCTAAAGCTTGAGTTAACTGGTATTCCTCTCTCACCCCTGAATCTAAGCAACACACTACACAGAAGCCACCTTACATTTTCACTTGCAAAAGAACTAACTCCAAGAGAGATGAGCTGGTTCATAGACTTTTAACATAGATACCAAGCCTTATTTGCTCTTTAAGTTTTAGAAGAGACTTACACAGTCTTTGAGAAGTGTTACTGAGAGACACAGTATCTCACATACAGCCTTGTAAACAGACCCAAGCAGGGGTCTTCAGAGAAGCCCACCCCTGACTCTGTATTTTATTTTCCTGGACGACTCTGTGTGAATACTTAACAAACTCACTAACTTTGCTTCTAGGAAGTTCTTCCTGAAACTTGCTGTGACAGAGTCAGGGACTCTGCTTAACCTGAAAGGAGACTCTTAAGAGGGGCAGGATCTCAGGCTGCCGTTGGCTCTATTCCTGGCATCCCTGCTGCGCCTGTTACCTGAAGAGCTGTCAACAGAACACATCTTCCTGTTCCTTCCGGCACACAAACATGTCAGCTCATCGAAATGACCAGTGTCCAAGTCCAGTTTCTCCACTCAATTGCCACTAAGCTACAGGAGTGGCATGCCTAGTAATTTGTCTAGTGATTTGGAGGTTGGCTATTCAGTGAGGAAGAAGCGTTCACCGTGGTGCACTGAGATACAGTTTACTGGTAGAGTGGTAAAATTTGTTCTA
Source organism: Montemys delectorum (assembly GCA_019843815.1). Lineage (NCBI taxonomy): Eukaryota > Metazoa > Chordata > Mammalia > Rodentia > Muridae > Montemys > Montemys delectorum. Next base: position 5,639 of record JADRCD010206066.1, on the reverse strand, counting down.
TTAAAAAGAGAATCTTTATAACCTATAGGAAATACAGAAGTAATGAGTGATTTAAGAAAATTTCCTCAGCTAGTATTTGCCTATTGTTTGATCACACCCAACTTTGTTTAACCTTTTGAATAAGATCAGCTGGTGGTTCTGTTTCCTGCATGGAATTTCAGCAGTAGATGTTGGAGCTCTAGCACCCATCATATCCTCCTGAGGGTAAGTCCAGCATGCAGTGTGAAGACAGAACATTGTATCCTTGGTGACTTCGTAAAACTATCCATGTCTGGAACAGAAGAGAAGAAACCTGGGTGTTTAACTTACAGATTTTTATGGGAGTGTGTTTCCAAAAGGATAAATTAACTGTTCATGATATTGAACAGGGTCCCTGAAACCCAGCAACAAAGGATCAGTAGAATAAATGACAGGAACCCATAGTTGGCCACCAAGGAACTCTCTCTACTCAATATACATCCTTGATAGACAAATTTTGGAGAATATTCTATGAGACACCAAGAAAAATGCTAGAAATGGGGACACATAGCTAAACATGTGGACACAGTCTCTATTCTTTTGTTTTTTGTTTTGTTTGGTTTGGTTTTTTGAGACAGGGTTTCTCTGTGTACCTTAGCTGTCCTGGAACTCACTCTGTAGACCAGGCTGGCCTCGAACTCAGAAATCTACCTGTCTCTGCCTCCCAAGTGCTGGGATTAAAGGCATGCGCCACCACCGCCCAGCACACAGTCTCTATTCTTGAACATGTGGACACAGTCTCTATTCTTGAACATGTGGACACAGTCTCTAGTCTTGAACACGTGGACACAGTCTCTAGTCTTGAACATGTGGACACAGTTTCTAGTCTTGAACATGTGGACACAGTCTCTATTCTTGAGCATGTGGACACAGTCTCTATTCTTGAGCATGTGGACACAGTCTCTAGTCTTAAGACTTCACTGTTCTTTAGAATTGGAAGGCCTTCCTGCGTAGGCTGAGATCACCACATGGGGTGTCCAGTCTACCCTTCCTCTAAGGTGATTGAGCATCCAGGCTGCATCAGTGGTTGTCAATCTTCCTAATGCTGCCGACCCTTTAATACAGTTCCTCACATAGTGGTGACCCTCAACCATAAAATTATTTCTCCACTACTTCATAACTATAATTTTCTATTGTTATGAATCATAATATAAATATCTGATATGTGACCCTTGTGAATGGGTCACTATCACAATATAAGTATCCGATATGTGACCCACGTGAATGGAACCTTCAACTCAGGAAGGGGTGGTGACTCACAAGGTGGGATCTGCTGCTCTGTGGCGATTGAGGGTCAGGCTAGACCCTCCCTATGGGAGTGGCTGATGCCTCACCTCTCTCTTCTGAAACTCATTAAACTTAGTCTTAAAACTTGTCCCTGATGCTATCCCTCAGTGCCCTGGAAGCCATGGCGAGGACGATGTATCAGGAGTGACCATCCCACTGCCCTTCCTGAGACAGTTCTGTTGTTTCCATCCGTATTTAAAAGTGCAAACAGGGTCAGTAAGGTAGTTCAGTGGCTCAAGGGGCACAACCTGTTTGACCCGAGGTCTATCCTTAGATCCATATAGTAGAAGAAAAGAACCAGAGCCCACAAGCTATCCTCTGACCTCCATAGATAGACTCATGCACAAATTAATAAGTACATGCATATATAAAGCAAAATGTAAATAATGTGTATGTATATGTGCATAAGTACATAAATAAAATTATAGAGATGATACTAAAGAGAAACAAGTAAGAATATCAGCAATGATTATGGACTGTAGAGTTCAAATGATCCTTCATTATCTCACTTTATCTGTATCTTCTAACATTTTATGAATGCATATTCCTTTGGACTTTTCTCTCACAGCACAACGTGTATGCCTTTATCACAGGCTTAGAGCAATGGTGCACCATAGAATCAGCTCTCCAAACAAGGAACAGACCATAGCAGCTTCTAGGGATCCTGTACTTCCTCCAAGCCAGGGGATTCCTGGCCTGATCTCTGAGAAGCACATGTTAATTTTGCTAGTCTCTCACTTTCTACACTAGCATTCTATAAATTCATGAAGGGTCTGTCTTTATCTAGCATTTATATGAGATTCACCCCTGCTGTTGAGCATAGATCCAGATATTTCTTTATCTTCACTGGTAATACTTCCCTAGGAGATTGAACTAGCTTGCCAAGTTACTTTGTGGGCTCCCAGAAAATCTCCTTTGGACTATTACATACATGTGTAATAGCAGATACATACGTTTTGCTATGAACATTTTGTATGTTTCCTCCTGGGCATATGCCTCAGAGTGATATAGCCAAGCAGTTGGGCAAGCATGTGCTTAGCCTCAGAAAGACTGCCAGCTCTCTGAACTGGCTGTTGTATTGCTTTAGAAATAAGAAAAGAGGGTTGGAAAAAAAATGGATCACTAGGTAAAGGCACCATTTTCCTGAGACTCAAGTCCAAAGCTTGTAATGCAATACTGAATGACCTTTGACCTTAGCCTGTCTGTCCTGCCTGCTTCCCAGGATGTGTGTAGCTCAGCACACAGGGTACCTTGGTTAAATACATCAGTCTTGTTCCTGAGACTTCTTCCACACTCCTCCCCACACAACCCACTCTTCCCAAATGCTCTCCCATCTCCAGTCAACATTTAAAAGTATGATGTCTACCTCAAACACCATTATTGATGAAGATTTTGCTGAATTTTTCTGCCTCAGGTTGCATGAGTCACGTCTTACACCTCTGTCCCCCTGAGTCACTGTCCCTCTCATGGGATCAGGTATAGTTTGCATCTGAAGTGGCCTCAAGGCTTAGCCCCTCCTAGGTGCCATTGAAAGCTCATAAAAATGCTGAGAGGGTCTTAGGTCACTGGGGCTGGGGAACAGTGAGACTCCAACTCCATCCTTCTCCTCCTCCTCCTCCTCTCCCTCCTCCTCTTCCTCCTCTTCCCTTCTCCTCCTCCCCCTCCTCCTCTTCTTCCTCCCCCTCCTTTTCCTCCTCCTCCTCCTCCTCCTCTTCCTCCTCTCCCTGAGATGAGTTTTATGGTCACTCACTTCCACTATGATTTCCTGCCTGGCCAGGCCTACAAGCAACAGGGCCAGTCATGGATAAAAACATCTGCGACAGGGAGTCAGCACAAACCTTCCTCTTCACAAGCTGAGTGGCTCAGACCTGGAGCAGAGGTGATGCTGTGTAACACAGCTGCATGGACAGTCCCCTCAGTCACAATGTTCCCTGCTGGAGTTTAAGCTCCTTCAAGTCTGGAAGTCTTGAAAGATATTCTGACCTTTTCATAGTGCCCAGTACATTAAATTGCATATGACTACCTGGGGCAGAGAAGGAAGCAGACCTCTGCTCCCAGTGGGGTTGGATTAGGTGGGCTCTGTCAGGCACTTATGTCATGTCTTTCTTGCTGCTTTTTAAATGTTCTCTTGTTATGTGTGCGAAGGGTGGGTGTATGAGGGCTATGGTGCATGCGGAAGTCAGAGGACAGCTCAGAGAATTTGGTTCTCTCCTTCCACAATGTGGATTGAAGTCTTGGGGTAGAGTAAGTTGAAATGAGCCAAGCTATACCATCATAATAAACAGCTGCAAAACCCCAATGTTTTCTAACCATGTGCTTAACTTGTATGTCTTATATATTCATGTCTCAGTTTTAGGATAGACTTCAGTTCACAGCAGCCTCATGAGAAGGCGATTGGAGCTGCCATTACCGGCTATGCAGCTCCCATGCAAGAAAGAAAGAAGGAAAGAAAAAAAGGAGGGAGGGAGGAAGGAAGGAAGGAAGGAAGAGAGGAGGGAGGGAGGAAGAAAGGGAGAAAGGAAGGAAGGAAAACCAAGAGCCATGGAAGACCTTGCTCTAGCAGTGGAGGTCCAACAGGCAGACACATGCCATCCCAATGTTTCCGCAGCCAGGATGCACGCTTCTCAGGTCCTCAAAGCCTACAAGTGCTCTGAGAGAGCACCCATGCTTCTGATGGGTAAAGGAGGGCCAGAACTGGATCTAGGATAATCCCTATGACAGTACATGGGGGATGGAAAAGAATTAAAGACACATCTTCATCTCTCATCTGGACTGAAGTAATTGGAGGGAGTGATAATTACTTGATATGGTGGAAACGGGCGTGAAGAGAGGAGGAGCAAGGCTGGAGACATGGCTCAGCAGATAAAAATGCTTGCTGTACAACCGTGAGGACTTGGCTTCAGATCCCGCTTGTGCTCGCGGACGCGCACACGCGCCTCCCCCCCCCCCCCCCCCCACACACATGGGTTACAGGCACAGAAGTTACAGAGAAGAATCTTCAGCATATGTAGTTGCCAAGACAAAGTGAGGCTGGAAGATGATCGCTCCAGATCTCCAGCCTGAGGGAGGAGGGAACTGGGTGCTGGAGGTGAAACAGGACTAGAGGGCCATGTCTGTGGGACAAAGGCGAATTAAAGAAAAGAAGTTTTATACATTCTGTTACACAAAAGCAAAATCCAGCAGAGCCAGTTCAGTGGGTCAGCACCTGGCCCAAAGCGGGGCTGTGTGCTCACTCTGTGTCCACTCTCACTGTCCAGCTCTGCAGGACACACTCCCTGCAACAAGCCGTGGCTTCGAAATGTTTTAGATAGAAGCTTAGATCACTTAAACAATTCTGCATGGAAAAATCCCAAGCTTTGTTATGGACTTCCTAAGACAACCCATCGTGCTTGAACAAAGGTTCTGCTCATCTGCATAATCCCCACCTCTTTCTAACCGCTCTGAATACAAAAAGTGTTTAATTAATGAATGAAGGAATTTAGTCTTTTCACCAACTCCAGCCACTTTATGCTTCAACTTTCAAAAAGACCCACAAGCACAGCACTGACTTAGGCAGGCAAACGCTCTGACCTTTCTGTTGGTAGGTCTCTTGGACCTTCAGTCGCCTGTGATTTCTAGAAAGTTCCTTTGATAATCTCCAAATCTCTACCTATGCATGCCAGAACTAAAAAAAAGCAAAGAGATTTTTTAAAAAATCCCTTGTTGGTAGACCTTGCTGTATAGTTGAAAAGAAGGACCTGCCTTTAAGGGCGAATACAAGCTCAAGGCTCCAGAGAGTACCTGCTTGCTCCTGCCTGGGCTGGCTACACACTGAGTGCTTCCTCTTGCCTCATCCAGTGCCACAGAGGCTTCTGTGCTTAATTTACACAAGAAGAAATAGGGCTCAGTGACATCCATCCCTCAGTATAAGATAGGAGTCACCCATGCTTTGTAACAGGATACACACACACACACACACACACACACACCAGTCTTTCTGCTCTCCACTTTTTTTCCCTGTCCTTCCTCTTCCTTTCCCTCCCCTTTTCATTTATTTTGACACGTAAAAGTTATACTCTCAATGTGATAGCGCAACCCTAGAGGAACTCAAGAAGGAGTGGCAGGCAGATCTCTATGAGATCTACACAATGAGACCTACTTTCAATCAACATCCTCCTCCTCCTCCTCCTCCTCCTCCTCCTCCTCCTCCTCCTCCTGGATGGTTGCCAGAAGTACACTATTTCAAGGTTACTTTTTATGTTTTTTTTTTTTAACTTATATTACATTATGATGAGAAAAGTTACATGATTTCAATTTATCTGATTTTGATAACATTTCAAAACATATTTTAAGTA
>JADRCD010206065.1:0-21682 GCA_019843815.1 Montemys delectorum | reverse complement strand
ATTTTTGTACACAGTCAAATTCTGTGTATATTTTAACTGAAAGCATGGTTCTTCCATCATACAGATTAACTTCCTTTCAAATCCTTAATGTTATAGATTCCAGCAAATACCATAAGGGTGTGACATGATTAAATAGACCTTAATGTCCCCATCTAAACATATCTTCTACAAACCACCCTCAATATATAAATGTTATTGTGGATATATATGTCATCTATATTTGATTTGCAATTTTTTGAGGTTGAATAGAGACAAATTAAACCAAATAAGCTAGTTCAAGGGAAGGGATGTTGATCTTTAATGATAATAATCGAATCATTTAAGAATCAGACCTTCAGGAGTGGTGGATCAGCTTAGTGTGACAGTAGCCATCTTGCATTGTGTCAAACCCACCATGACTTCAGAGTTTTCCAGTAATCTATAAAAGAGAAAAACACTGAAATAGAGAACAGGCATCTATAACTTAACTAAGATGACTAAAATGTGCTTGACTATAACATTAGTTTAATTTCAAACCATCAGCAATAGAATAACTCTAACATTTCCTTTGTATCGACAATCTAGGCAGGCATGCAGAGTCTAGGCTCTTTCAGAACCCCAAGAGTAAAACTCAAGGACACAGCCATTGAAAGTCATAACTTGTAACTCTAACTGCCATACTCTGCCACCCCCTTTGTAGTCACTATATGGTCGAAGTATTAAGTCCATGAGCATTCAATACTTTTTTCTGACTTACAAAGGCTCAGTTCTGTGTCATAAAGAAAGTTTTCCTTCCTGGACTCTCTATATGAGATGATTTATAAAATTGTCCTGCCAGATGGAGTCTAGGTGGTCCCAAAATAGATATTTTCCCTTTGATCAGGCAACAACTAACATAGCTTCTCAGTACAAGAAAATGGTAGTCTCTGAAGAAGATGAACCAATGACGCAGTCAAGGATGGCAACTAAAGACCTAGGAGCAGCATAGAGTGTTGTAGATGTGAGTCTATGTTCAAAGGCTTTGAAAACTAGTCTGACATCCAAGATAACATCAACAGTAGTAGATGGACTCACTCAGAAAAGAAAGAATCTTGCGCATGATGGCTACCTTATTTCTTCAACTCTCTGCCATGTAGCATTCACAGACGTTTGGGTGCTACCACTGGCATTGCAAGTAAATCCTTTTAAAATATGTACTTATCTGTTCATTTATTCATTCATTTTGTGGGGGCAGGTCATTCATGCCGTGGTATCTGTGTGGACGTCAGAAGACAACTTGCTGAACTTGGTTCCCTCCTTCCTCAGGTTCTGGGGATCAAATTTAAGTACTCAGTCTTGTTAGCCGGTATGCTCACTTCTACTCTTCGTGTGCATCTTCCTCCCTCAGCTACTATTTAACATGCCTCTCATCACTGAAAACATCTTTGCAGAAACACCAGAAATGTGCTTTACTGTGTTCTGTGGAATCCCTCCATTTAACTAAGTGGAAAATCCAGATTAAATGTCAGACACAGAGGTGAGGCTGAGACAGGGTGATATTCATGAGTTCAAGGCTACCCAGAGCTACAAACTCTCTCTGAAGAAAAGGGAGGAGGAAGGGGGAGAAGAGGGGAGAAGGTGGGGGAGGAGATGTAGGAAGAATAGAAGAAGAGGAGAAGGAGGAGGAGGAGGAGGAGGAAGGAAGAGAGGGGAGAGAGAGAGAGAAAAGGAGAGAGATCTGACTGAACATCAGAGCACATCAATAAAAGCAATAACATTTGAATTTTTTGGACCACACATCAGTTCTGCATCTTATTTTCCTGATGCTTCTGCTCTTCCGCTAACAGTGACCACAATCTCACCTGCTCCCCATCAGCACCAACACTTGTTACTTTCTGCTTCCTAAGGATGCTCTGATGACGCCCTGCTGATGAATATGAAGTGTGGCCCGTGTGATTTCATCCTGTATTACTCTCATGATTAGCAATACTGAACATTCCCACATTTCTTCAGCAGTTCGTTTTGATATGAAATTGAGTACTGTGTATGGAAGACCGTAGAAGATTGTATAGAAACAATGGGATGTGGTCCTGCTTAAATAGTTACCACAATATGTATCTGAATAATTTGTTTGAACATTGAAGCCTCAGATCGTGCATTTAGGAAGTGAAGAGAATAACATTCGCTTGGAATCAAGTGGCAGTCATTGTTAGTGATGTCATAAAATAAGAAATCAATTCAAACTTTATTTGAGGAGAATAAATATTGGCAAAATCTTGGTTATTTTCAATTTTCCTGATAGTGAATAGATTCTCCAAGATATTTGATGTAGCATTATGAAGGAAAATGAGATCAATAATAAAATTAGTGACTATAAATTTTCATTGTAGAAAGATGAAGTATTATAAAAAAGTATAAAGTATATAAAAAGACCGAGTATTTCCATATTTTTCTTAAATAAAACACAATTACCTTTTTAGCTTTTCTGCTCCCCACATCTTCTGCATGGTTAAAATTATGAATTAAAATCCAAAAGAAATAGTCTACAATTTCTGTAAGGGAGTCACTGGATAAACAAATAAACATTGGGCTGCTAGCAGGCATTTTCAATAGCAGACAAAAGGGTGATGTTTGTTTGTTTGTTTAATAGAGAGAAGAACTGGGACTGGTTCTGCAGTTTTTGTGATAGATCTAATTCCCTAATCTAAATGAGAACCATTATTTTGAATGAATTCTTCTCCCATGACACAGACAATGAAGAAGGGGATTTGACGACACAGGCTAAAGAGAAACTGGACAGAATGGCTAACTGCTGTGTGGAGATCTGTCAGGAATGAAAGTTCATTGATAAAAACTTTGTGAGGTCCTCCTCAGTTCTATCTATTGTAGATAGGAAGGAGCTGCTGAGCGGAAAGGAAGCTCCCATCATCCATCACACATTGCCACTTCAATACTGAAGATTTCTTCCTGCAAAAGCACGTGACTTTGCAAAGATGTGTGCTATGTCCCTGAAAGCAAAAAATAAAATAAAATAAAATAAAATAAAATAATAAAAATAAATAAAAATAAATAAAAATAAAAATTCCGCACTGACATCACATTGTGGGAGTAAGGTTTACACCAAGCTTGTCTTTGGAGGAATCATGACTTTCTGTTTGCACCTTTGGGACTATTTCTTTGACCTTGGAGAAACACAAATGAATGTTTCTGGCTCTCTTTGAGCATTTGGGATAGTAAAGTACAGGGACATTTTCTTGTAGTCTCTCAATGAAAGAGCACATAACAAGAGGTGAGTTATAAGAAGGGGACGCAGATCAGAGGCAGAATCCTAACAGTATTTCTACCCTGGCACAGAGGTGACCTGGGACAAGGTCATCAGTGAGATGAGCTGAATAATACCTGCTACACGAAACGGCTGCTGACAGGAAATGTTGGAGAGCACCTCTAGTCTGTTGCCATTGCTGTACTTACTCCTGTATGTGTTAATACTAACCATAAACTCCCCAGTCCCACACAATCCACCCCTTGCTTTGCTCCTCAAGGCAAAGTGGTCACATTGCCTTCTTTGCTAATGTAAAAACCTTGACTCCAGTAATCAATATGTTTTGTCTCTCTTCTAATTATAAAAATAACATATGATCACTTCCAGTGATTTAGAAAGTGCACACACTATAAAGAAAAATATATTTAGAATTGCCTATAATGCAGCGACATAGAGAGCAGCACTCATAGCTCATTTTAACATATTTTTTGCCAAAAACCTCCCCACATTGCTTTGTAAGATTTAGATCACACTGTACTCAGAGATTTGTGTTTTATTTATTCACTTTGCTTTATACAATAAACATTTTTCACATCAAAGTTTTTCAAAAGTGTGTGTTTTAAAAGGTTCAGGGTGATCTATCAACAGAATGATCACACATTATTTTACCACACCCTACTTTGTTTCTCCCCAGTTTCACCATTGGACCTAATCACTCAATAAGCAAATCAATATTGCCTATAAATCTTGGCATTTCTTACTCGCTTAAAAATTCTCATGAAGGGGTCTGGGGAGATGGCTCAATGGTTAAGAGCACTGGCTACTCTTCCAGAGGACCTAGGTTCAATTCCCAGCAACCACATGCCACCTCGCAACTGTCTGTAACTCCTGTTCCAGGGGATTTAACATGATTACACAGATATGCAAGCAAACACTAATGCATATAGATTAAATAAATAATTTTAAAAATAATTACTAGTGATATTAAAGGATAAAAAATACTCTTAAAAGTATTTCTCACTTCTCTCCTTCCTTTAATTAGTACAACTTTCTGATTGTCGCTCATTTATTTGGTTATTTTAGGAGGGATTATTCACATTGCCCCACTCATGACATCTAAGCTCTTGCATGCACTGCTGTAGTTCCCAAACCTTTCATGTCATACTAATTCAATAGACAGTCATAAAACTGAATTGCCTTGAATAATCTTAATGTCTTGATGCTATCAACTCTTTAGACTGGATAGGATGTTCAGCAACATTTCTGATCTCTATCTATGGGTACCAGTAATATTTCCCAATTGTGAAAATGACCACTGTCCTCAGTCCTGCTAAGTGTTCTCAGATCTGGAAAAGGCCTTTTGCCTCCCACATCATCATCATGCCTCAATTTTTTTAAGTCTAAGAGCTTTTAATTTTTTTTAATTTTTTAAATTTTTTAAAATTTAAATTATTTTACTTATTCATATTCCAGTCGATGCCCCTCCCAGTACCCCCCCTACAGTTCCTCATCAAAGCTCTCTAGGATTAAGCACATGTTCTCCCATCCAGGCAAACCTTTGCTATAAATGTGCCAGGGTCCTCGGACTAGCCCATGTATGTTCCTGGTTGGTGACTCAGTCGCTGGGAGCTCCCTAGGGTCTGGATTAGTTGAGACTGCTGGTCTTCCTTTAGGGTTGCTCTCCCTTTCAGCTTCTTCAATCCTTCTCCTAATTCAACCACAGAGGTACCCGACTTCAGTCCAATGGTTAGGTCTAAGTATCTGCTTCTTTCTCAGTCAGCTGCTGGTAGGGCCTCTCTGAGCACAGAAGTGTCAGGCTCCATCCTCCCAACCCCCCTGTCTTAGTCAGGGTTTCTATTCCTGCACAAACATCACGACCATGAAGCAGGGGAGGAAAGGGTTTATTCAACTTACTTCCACATGGCTGTTGACCAGAGGAAGTCAGGACTGGAACTCAAACAGGTCAGGAAGCAGGAGCTGATGCAGAGGCCATGGAGAGATGTTCCTTACTGGCTTGCTTCTCCTGGCTTGCTCAGCCTGCTCTCTTATAGAACTCAAGACTTCCAGCCCAGAGATGGCACTACCCCTTTGATCACTAATTGAGACAATGCCCCACAGCTGGATCTCACGGAGGCATTTCCCCAACTGAAGCTCCCTTCTCTGTGATAACTCCAGCCTGTGTCAAGTTGACACACAAAACTAGCCAGTACACCCCCTTAAGATTGATCCCAAGTTTATCCAAGAGTTCTTTTAGACAGGAACAATTCTGGACAGGAATTTTGACTGTGGCTTAGTAACCCTGTCCTTCCACCTGAGACCCTGACTCTTTAGGTTCCAAGTGTAACTAGCAGAAATGCCCAAGTAAGAAGGTTTCAATCCCATTTATAAGGGAGGGAGGCAGAGGGAGGAAGGGACCTGGGTGGGAGGGGGAGGGAAAAGCAGGAACACGATCAGATGTTGGGGGAGAAGACAGAAGAGAAGCTCAGAGGACCAAGAGAATAATGAAAATAAGCAGCCTCAGGGAGTGAGAGGTGGAGGAACCCTCCAGGGACTACCAGAAACCTCGGAGCTTAGACACTCTCAGGACTCCTTGGAGGTGACCTTAGCCTCAAATTAAGCTAAATGCCCCCCAGTTTCTGTGTCTACCAGCCATTTCCAGCCCCACTTTCTGCTTAACTCTCATCTTTACCCTTACCCATGCATATTGTCTTTCAAAATGGTCATACTACTTATGTTTTTTTCAGTATATATTATTATGATTTAAATATCTCTGGTCTCTGTCTTAAAACCTAGTAACTTGTATCATCTTCTTTAAAAATCAATAATATTCTATTTGGGTATTTTTATAACCAAATACCAAGTGATGTATACTATTATTACTTCAAACTATATTAATACTATGGAAAATGTACTCTGTAGATCAATATATGAATAGACACACAAGTTTATATCCTTAAATAGCCACTGCATTTCTTCGTTCACATAAATTCCAGAAGTGGAAAACACTGCCCCATTTTCCTCTAAGAGTTTTTTTAAAGTTTACATTTGAAAAATTAGGTTGAAAAACATAAAGTATATCTAATCTTTATTTTCCACATTTCACTTGAATATATGCAAACTTCTATTTTTATTAAGTTTAGTATTGTGAGTGGTTTTTTCGTTACATATGCTTTCATGGAAAATACTATTACATCTTATATTTTCTTAATTATGATGTATTTGAAGACAATTACTATGTAGTTTTGTCAATTATCAATTCTTTTGTTGACTTTTCTAAGTCTTCTTAAAAGTTAGACAAAGTTGGTCATATAAGAATATTAATAATCTTAGCTGAGAGAATACCAATTAGTGGTAAAATATTCACATGGCCTGTTGAGTAGTTAAACATATCACAGTTAAATTTTTATGAGATAATTATACTATGCCTTTATGAAAAATGCCATTAAAATAATGTCAAAGAAAAATACAGTGTTTTTAATTTGTTTTAATTTTGTGAGATTTAATTCATTTTTATTTGATATGTATGAGTGTTTAACACGCTTATCTTTGACACCAGCCCAAAGAAGCCAGAAGAGGACTTTGTATCATCCTGGACTGCAGTTAAAGATGATTGTGAGCCACCCTGTGGCTGCTGGGGATTGAAGCCAGGTCAGCTGGAAGAGCAGCCAGTGCTCCTAACTTCTGAGCCATCTCTCTAGCCTCTAAGGGTTTTCCTTTTTAGTTTAGGGTTTTGAAAGTACAATATTTGCATCATTTTCACCCTTCCTAGTTATAACTCCTTCTGTAAACCCTCTAACCTACAATCTCTTCTACCTCAATTATTGTTTTACATATGTGTATGTGTTTGTATATATCATATATTATATTATTTCATTTTATGGCATAGCATAGCATATATTTATATTATATTATGTTATATTATATCTTCTAAACCCAACTAGTTTGATCCATTTATACCCATCTAAGTCTGAGTATTAGGAAGCCAATAACTCAATCATGGGTTGAGGCCTGAGGAACTGATGCTTCTCTAAGTAGATATCAACTGCCTATAACTCTATATCTAGGTGTGATATCTTAGTTTCCTTTTTCCCTTAAGCACCTTGGCATTGTTTTTTTTTTTAATTTTTAAATTTTTAAATTTTACTCATTCATTCATGCATGCATGCATTTATTTATTGTGACTCTAGTGGGGTTAGTGTGGGTGAATACATGCCATGGCACATGTGTAGAGACCAGAAGACTACTTTTGAGAGTCAGTTGTCTCCTTCTATACTAGAACTTAAGTCACCAGGTTTGGCCCTGGTGGCACTTTATCCACTGAGATTTCTGTCCAGCCTATAGTACACATTTCTATAGCCACGTGGTTCTTGGACTCTTGTGCTTGGACTTTGGACTTTGGAGAATAAAAAAGAAAGGTTTACCCTAGGAGTTACCTTATCTTGTCTTGGAATTTTTACAAAGAGTATCAAAGATCTAGTGTAATTTGAGGGTCATATTGGTATCAGTCACTTAGGGCATGTGATCTATGGAATTGGACATCAGTTTTGATGAGTATGTACAAAGCAAGGAATTGTGACAGCCTTTCTAACTTGAAAGTAGGAAGCCACTGGAGTTCACGCAGGAGACTTGCTGCAGTAGCTGAAGAAACACACCCAAATGCACAGACTAAGGGACCTCATGCGGTCCATGCTGCTCAGTATATACCGGATACAGCATTGCTAAAGCCAGTGGTACTCTCCTACTCTCTAAGTACCAGACATTTGTCGACTTAAAGACTTAGCTCCCCATATGAAGACTTTGCACACCGACTACTGGGTGGCCCCTTGGTCTCACAATGTAGACAAATCTGCAGGTCTGCCTATATTTACTGTTCTGCTTGTATCCATCTAAAATTCCTACCAGCAAATCATATGGTGCATCTTTTGTCAGTAGTTTCAAAAGCCCATGCCAACCTCAATTAACACTCTCTCTTTATGTCTGGTGCATATGGATCCAAGGTAAGCATTCAGCTACTGCTCTGCCACCACACCTGCCTGCCTGCCTGCCTGCCATCACTCTCTCTGCCACTCAGCATGCCATGATGGTCATGAACTCACCCTATAAAACTCTAGGAAAGCTCCAATTAAATGTTTTCTGTTGTAAGTTGCTTTTGTCATAGTGTCTCTTCACAATAATGGGACAGTATCCAAGACACCATTCTTTATAAAAAACCTCGATTCTTTTCATCATGAGCTAGGCATGCTGGTTAAGCCTAGTGATACCATAACTAGCAAGAGTTAATACTTTGTTCCTTCATGAATCTGTGTGCAAAAGAACATTAATCTAGAAATCCACAGATTAATATAAAAACAATGGTAAGTGTTTTGAAGCCAAAATGCAAAATGTTTTTCTATTATTTTGGTAACTTATACTGAATAACTTTATTGAGACTGAAAATTCTTTGTTTTTAGAGCCTTGTTGAGCAGGAGCAGATCAAATGATGTCTTTAAAAACTCCTGATAGCCCAAGATGGACAGTTAAGGCAACATCTTTGCTGATATGCCTTTCCTACAAATACCTTTCCTGTTATTTTACCTCTCCTTACAAATCATGCAAGAGAATGTGACACTTATGCCATGACTTGAGGATTATTGGAGCCAACAGCTAAGCTGTTCCCTACTTGGAGATAAGCTGGAATATTTATGTGGCTACAAAGAGGATGTCATATGAGGTAATAAACCCTAAAGCACTTTGTAAACTCTAAGCCACCAACTTAATGTTATTATTGATAAAACTATTCACAAGCACACCTGTGATAACCAGCTGTTTACACTATGTTTTATGTGCTTTATGTTGATCTCATAAATAATGTTATTAATTCCAGTCATGATTCATGAAGTACTGAGATGTTTCTGTAGCAGGAAGCTGTGTCTTATCTGTCACATACATTTTCCTATTAAGCCCAAAAGAATGGGACCACAGATGACTTCCCTGCCCTGTTGTACTGGTAAAAATCAGTTACCAAGTTCTTCTGACTGTCATACAAAAGTAGTACTTGCACACAGATAATGTTTTTTCCATTTTCTTTTGTATTATCAAAAGTCAAGCTGACTGTCACCTCGAGAAGGCCCTTTTCACACCATTTCACCCTCAGTCACCAAACACAGACCTCTTTCACATGAAGGCTACAGTCATAAAACATAGTCAATCATATTACTACCAGGCTTAAGAGTAGTATATTAAAAAGCTCACTTGGTTTTTGATGCTTTTCTTATCTCTAGCACTTGGTGCAACATTCCTTGGCCTAGCCCCTTGCATTAAGTATAGACGAGGAAGAGTTTACACTCTCAAGCACACCAGGCTATTGAGTGTTCAAGGGATTTGTCTCTTGACATTCAGATCTAATTTTACTGATGGTTATTTTCATAAAAAATAACCTAGTCACTGAATTTTCATCTTTTGTCTCCTTTAAAGTAAACAACAACCTATTCTGAATATCCTCTTAATGATATATAATCAGGAGGTATTTCCCCCATCTAACCATCAAATTTTACGCATCTCATCTTGGTGGATGAATCACTTCATCCCGTGCTAAGTAAGCTCAGAAGACTCTATAAGTCCTTTCTGGAACTTTCTACACTCCTCAATCCCAGCAAGACAGCTATAGATAAATAGAATGTCTGTCAAATCTACAAATATCTTCCAAAATAATTTTCTTCAGTAACTAGTGAATTTTATGCTGAGGTTGTTTTTAGAATATTATATGCATTCGATCATGCATGTGGAGCAACAGCTTCACAGGTTCAGTATTGTGGTCCTCAAGAAAAAGAAAAGAAAAACCAGAAAAAAAAAGGAGATTAATTTTCTATATTCTATTATACCTTGTTTCTGAAAATGTGAACAGGTAACGGCAACACTAGATACTTAAGTCTAGCCAGTTTTTCTGGTTGGTGCATGGTGGCATGGACTTATGACCTCACAGTGGGTCAGCAGAGACAGGTAATTCTAAGGAACTCATTAAGCAGCCAGCTGAGCCTACATGGACAGTTCCAGGCCAATGGGAGACTCTCTAAAGAAAAAAAAGTGATGAAAGTCTTAAGGGGACACACACACACACAAACACATGCTTAATTTGAAGGCAAGGAATGTTGGAGACAAGTAAAATCTTGTTAGACTCAATGGTAAAGTGTTTGTCTTTCACATATGAGATCCTTACTAGAGACACATAACTACAAAAAAAAAAATTAGATTGAAATCTGCCTGATGACTTAGAGAAATTCAACTCTATCCTTGTACATTACATTAGGAGACTTTGCTGTGTGGGGAGCAACAGGAGCCAGATAGCTGGTAACACTAAAATCACTGTTAACTGCTTAGATCAGAGAATGTGGAGACAATGGAGACTGGGTTTGGTTTGGTTTTGCTTTGTTTTGTTTTGTTTGCGGGAGGGGTAGTGCTGGAGTTGGAATCCAAGGTCTCATGCACACATGCCACACACTGCCACTGAGACACACAGGTCACAGAAGCCTTTCTAAGCATGAGCTCCTTTTGGAGCCTTGGCTTACCCTATGAGTGAGCCAGACAAACACTTTCCATTCTGGGGGCCTGTGAGCTCTTTACCCATAACACTCAAAATGTTGATAATAAAGGACAGGTGTGTCATGAGTCCATCGAGCCCTAAGAGCTTGGCTTTCAGGCAATTCCATGTCTTATCAATGGACTGAAGAAGCCCTCCTATTCTTTGCTTTTAGAGCCTTGTGAAGCAGGAGCAGATCGAATGATGTCTTTAAAAACTCCTAATAGCCCAAGATGGACAGTTAAGGTAACGTCTTGCTGATATGCCTTTCCTATCAATACCTTTCCTGTTATTTTACCTTGCCTTACAAATCAAGCCACAATTTCCCATAAACTGAACTGTAACCCAGGAATCCAGCAATATTCTAGACTCTCATATATATCATCAACTATCTCAAATAACAGCATGCCAGAATTCAGGCGTCAATTTCACTGATATATGAGGCAGAGTGGAATCCAGCTTACTCTTTTGGCTGTTACATAGACTTGGCTATGGCAGTGGCAGGAGCATAGAATTTGTTTTGTTTCCTTAAACTGCCAGGCGATTGAAAGTACCCAACGAGGGAAATAGCAATATTCTGACTACATCATCCCCTTAAATTCCAGCTGAAGTAGGTTATAGTCACAAAAAGATTTTATTGTTTAGTCCCTAAAGATTTTGTTTTAAACAACTATTCATTTATTCCATTGCAAAAATACATTTAACTGAGGTTTAGAGAGCCTATTTGGGTGTCTGTCAGATATTTAATAAAACAAGAATATGAAGCTTCGTTTGTAGTCCTCCACCAACAGCTAACTAAACACCTTGAGCCAATGCAATGTTTTGTTTTTCAGGGCGAAGATTGTTGTGCCTCTCCTGTATAAAGCAAGCATGTGCTTGATGACTCAGCTAGACCCCAGCCCCAAGTTCTGAAGTTCTGGATATCCGGAACCTCGTTCAGCCCGCATGGTAAACCTGGGAGGGATGTTCCCTTTCCACCTCTGTTTCTTTCTCTCTCTAAGTGTGTATCCTGCGGGGTTCAGTAACCAGTAGGTGTGTTTCTTCCCCTGTAACAAGTTTGCAGAAGATGCTGAAGCTGTGGGACATCTCACAAATTGTTCCCCCTGTGGGACGCCTCTCTAAGATACATGTGATTTGCTCGAGTAAGCTGAGATGTCCCCTCCTCGTCACTCCTAAAGTTTTTCTCTAGTTCCCACATGAAGACGCTAGCACAGTTCTGAATCGGCCTCTGCAAAAGCTGGAGGAAAACGTCCTCATTTTACAGAAGAGAAAACCAAGGCTTAGCAAAGTTAAACCGCTTTTCTGCGCAGCATCACCCATGCCACAGATCTGCGCAGCATCGCCCATGCCACAGATCTGAGCAGCATCGCCCATGCCACGGATCTACGCAGCATTGTCCATGCCACAGATCTGCACAGCATTGCCCATGCCACAGATCTGAGCAGCATCGCCCATGCCACAGATCTACACAGCATTGTCCATGCCACAGATCTGCGCAGCATCGCCCATGCCACAGATCTACACAGCATTGTCCATGCCACAGATCTGCGCAGCATTGTCCATGCCACAGATCTGCACAGCATTGCCCATGCCACAGATCTGAGCAGCATCATCCATGCCACAGACCCGCTATTACTTTAATGCAGAGGACTTGTTCATTTAGTATACATCTTCTATTTTGTTAAAGAACAAAAAGGTCTGTCTGACATTCAACAATACGATCTGTAGCTCTGACCTATGACAGGCCGCCTACACAGACATCTCATCTCTAAATAAAATGTAAAAATATCATCTGGAAAACAAAATAGTATCCAAGTATTGCATGATCCAAAGCAATTTCAAAAATAAATCTTAAATCTGGGCAAAGCAAGGTAGTAGAATTTAAAATGGAGGTGACTATTCTATAAATTGAGGAAAATGGTACTCTCAATTCATGTTTTACCATACCAATGTCCTATATTGGAAATAGGGTTTAACCAATGTGGGTGTCCAGCACACATGAAAGTAGCCTAAACTTGTATTTCTTTTCATCTTGCTCTGAATCTCTTATTGTGTGAGGAATTAAGGAATTATTTCTCCCAATCACCCACTAAAATGACACAATTTTCCTCCTATATATGTGTTCCTGTGTGTCTGTATGTGTATGTCTGTGCCTGTGTGTCTCTGAGTGTGTCTGAGTATGTGTATGTGTGTGTATGTCCGTGTCTCTAAGTGTGTGTGTCTCTGAGTGTATGTCTGTGTCTTTGGGGGTGTTTTGTGTGTCTGTGTCTTTGAGGTGTTTTGTGTGTCTGTGTCTCTGGGTATGTTTTGTGTGTCTGTGTCTCTGGGTGTGTTTTGTGTGTCTATGTCTGTGTCTCTGGGTGTGTTTTGTGTGTCTGTGTCTCTGGGTGTGTTTTGTGTGTCTGTGTCTTTGGGTGTGTGTGGGGGGGTGTCTGAATGTGTGCCTATGTGCTTCTGTATCTTTGTCACTGAGTGTGTGCTTGAGTGTGTAGCGTTGAAGACTGAATTAAAGACCTTTGTGAGTGCTGAGCAAGGGCTCCTCTACCACTGAGCCCCCATAACGGGGCTCCTTTTAGTAAAGTAGCCTGGGATTCTCCCCATGAGACTTAGATTTGATGTACTTGGAAATAATATGTTTTTAAAAGCTCCAGAAAAGATTGTAGGATGTGGGTACACACATTCTGTCAAGGAAAACAAACACTTCAAAGAACAAAGCATAAATCTCCAGTGTTAACATCTAATCCAAGTCGAGGCTTGTGCCCTGAAGCTCGATTCCACTTTGAAACAGAACTGAGCTAGTTCTGGGCTTAAGGTTTTAATAAGTCTTTTACTGGCAGGGGTGGGGAGGGGGAAGCTGTAGGAATAAGTTAAAGTGAGAAAAGGAAAGCAAATGAGAGAGCTAAGTTAACACTGACAATCCTCTTGCTGGTCTTAAAGTTGACTCCCACTGGGGATGCTGTGTTAAGTCTTCCCCCAGGAGCCTGCTAACCTATGGCATTGTGGCAGCCTGCCCAAAGGCTTCAGAGAGCAGAGTGATTAGAGAAAGTGGATGCATGTTAAAGGTCAAGCTAGTGCTTCATCTGAGACTTGTTTAGGTTTTGCTTGGTTGACTCTTTTATCTGCTTTAAATATTTATTTAAAGAACCCCTTCTTTGTAAGGCTCAATCAGACCATTCTGTCTGATCGTGTCCTTGCCTGCACCAGGCATTCCTGGTCTTCAGTCTCTTATTCTATTCTCTTCTTTCATATGTCACGTGTATGGGTCTGACAAGCCCATAAATTTAAAAATGCTATGGGAAATCTCTGGCCATCCTGGGATTGTGTCTTGTCTAAATTACATGGCTATGGTTTGGGATGCCATCTTTTTTATTTTTACCTATAGCCATATTAAAAAAGACATATTCATTACCATGGTGGATGAACAGGATCTTGGTTGATAAATTTTATGCTGTGAAAAGTTCGTTCTCCCAAAACTACTTTGGCATTGAGATAATTGTGTTCCTTAACAGATTCAGGATGACTTATAAGCTGATGTGGCATTTAACGAGAATGGGGGAGGGGACATGGTCGAATTAGACAAAGGTCAGGAACTTGTCAACTGATTCTAAGGCAGAGGAGAGGGTGTGAGTGTTGCACTGTGACTAATATGAGGGCTATTTATTAAATGTTCAAGTCCTGCAATAGCTCAGCTGAGGGTCAAGGTGGAATGAGGCTTCAGGGCACAACTCTAGTGCTTGGATTAGATGTAAACACTGCAGATTTATGGTTTGGTCTCTGAAAGTGTTTGTTTTTCTTGCCTCAGAGGTGCTCCAGGAGGATGACCCTGTCTTGATTTAGCTTTGGAATTCTAAAGAGCTTTGACGGTAGGAGTCTGATTCTCACAAATTTCTTGGAGTGAGAAGACTTTAAGCTGCAAACGTATTAATCAAATTCCTAATATAGCATACAAAGAAAAAAAAACAAAAAACCGTACTGACTACAGGCTATCAAAATTTCAGCGAAGATATAGAATAAGAACTGAGATAATTTTCAAAGGGAGAATTCTACAGCCAAAATGCTAAAGGAGGAATAATCAATTTCTAAGTTTACAGATGCCAAACTTATAAGGACTATTGTGTTCTTCCAAGAAGCTTTTGCTCTGCTTGGTGAGAAATACAAAATTAGACTCCTTACTCCAGGGAGGAGGGCATCCCAGCTACTCACGTCATGGACCTGAGTAACTATAATCTAGTATGTTCCTGCCCAAAGCAGAGCAAAAGCAGAGAGAAGAGGTGAGCTGAATAGAGAAGTAAGACCTCCTTTGACTAGAGTATTCTGTTAGATTCCATTGTCTTAAACTATGTTTTACAAGTGCAGAACAGAAAGAAAGAAAGAAAGAAAGAAAGAAAGAAAGAAAGAAAGAAAGAAAGAAAGAAAGAAAGAAAGAAGGAAGGGAGGGAGGGAGGGAGGAAGAATTATTGGTCATTAATTAAGGTCACTCAACACAGAGGCAGTGGAGTTTAGATTCACACTCAGGGCATTTGTTCACAGGCAAAAAAAAATAGCCTAACACACCTATACAATTCAGGTAAACAACCCGTCTGCTCACAAACTCGTTTTATTTGCAGTAAGACACATATGCTTGGAGAGCAGAGTATGTGGGTAGGTTTTGGCCTGAGTTCATCCTTGAGAGTTTTCTGCTCAGACACAGCTCTATTTTACTTGTTTCACCATCAGAATACAGTGCTTGAGAATACATTATCTTAATAAAATAATAGGTGGTTATTGTAAGAGTAAACTTTAAAAGGCACTTGCTTTAAAACAACCTTCTAAAAGCATTTGGCAGATACAGTTCTTACATGCTTATATAACATGGGTAGACATAGATTGTCTTGTTGGTTCTTTTTGTTTTTTTGTTTGTTTTGGTTCTGCTTTGTCTTGTTTTCCTTTTAATCAAAGAAGGAATATTGTGATAACATACTACCATTTTCTGCTCATAGCCATGTTGGTGATAATTTCTAAGCTAATTCATTTATTTTAACCCACTTGTTCAATGATTGCATCCAATAGTAAAAGTAATCCAATAATTTTCCTTTAGTAAGATTTATTTTCTTACAGTCCCTCTTTCTCTTCTACAATGTTCCCTGAAGCTTAGGTATAGGATAGTTTTTTTTAGATGTATCCATTAAAAATGGACTATACTGCTCTTTATTTTTATTTGGTGTGATTTTCTATGCTGGTCATCATCTGTTATAATATGAAGTGTCCTTGATGAAGGGTGAAGACTAAACTTATTTGTGGGTATGAAGACCTATGTTTGCATTGTTGTTAGGGATTATACAGGCTTACTAAGTGGTTGTGGTCAATTCTGCTCCAAAATACATGCCTTTACTAGCACTAAGTAGTTATTTGGCTAGGTTTCCGTTACCAGGAATAGTTCCTAATATTGAACAGGTCTTAAGTCTAATTACAGAGCTGTTGGTTACCTCCAAAGTATGAGTGCCATTACTGAATCCTTCCGATTAGGCCATGCTGTGTGTTGTAGTTCATAGGCATCACATCATAGTTATATAGGGCAGTTGGTTGCTTTTCTCCTTTGGGAATGTGCCTGGTGCCTTCTTTGTACATAACAGCTAGTTCTCAAGGAGAAGGCTTTCAGGCCAGGACCGAGTCACAGCCATGTTTCTGAAAAGAATAGTGTCTTCCGCTAACTAACATCTGTGTGACCAGTATGAGACTAGAAGTCACAGTGCCCTGCTCTGGGAACTGATACATCCAATAGGAGCTTTTTGCTCCACAAAAGGATGTAACCATTAATTTGGTGTTACATATTTGCTTACTATTGACGTTATTTTTATGTTAGATACCTGTGATTGATTAGAAATTACTGATGTCAATTAAATGACATGTTTTAAATTTTATTGTTAAGTTCACTGTCAAACTCACCTAACCAATATTTTATGTGAGTGCCCTGAATAGACTGCTTACTAGTGTTCCCTTCAGCTGTGCTCAATGTAATGGATTTCATTTTAATTTGCACTTTGCCACTTCCCCTACAATTGAACTAAATTACTAAATACCTAAAATTACAGGCTTGTTTCTGCAATTTCTTACATTAACTATCCATCAGTTGGTCTATGTTTGTTTTTAGCCATCTCTTTCATACAAAGAGAACTACTAAAGAACAGTTTGAAGTGGTGATTCTATTATCTCCAATTTAAAATAATTATTCTATTTTCTAAGCTTTAGCCTTTGCTTTATCACTTTCTAATGTCACATTTCCTTACTAATAAGTTTTGTTTCAGAGAAGTCAAACTTGTCCATAGTATACTTTATGTCCTGAGTGTCTCATATTGTTTTAATTCTTGATGTAAATACATAAGAAAACTCAGCTTTTATAATAAATCTTCAGTCCATCTTCATTTCACCTTGGCATTTGATCTGAAATAAAAATTGAATGGATTCTTTCAGATATATTAATAAATAAATAAGATATGTCTTATACATAGTTCGTGCACTACTTCAGTCAACAGAGACATAAGATGAGGTTAAATATTAAACTTAAATAGGTTTCATAACAAATATTTATACAAAATATCTAGTGACCTAGAAAAGTTAGAAAATGCATGTAAATTAAGCTGAAATAAATTCAGAGTGATTGGAAAGGCATCTAAGAGCACTTACCATAGAGAAGAGCAGTAAAGTTAACTTTGAAGGGACAAAACCACTTTGCTAGGAAGTGAGACTAGAGATGACAGGGGCAAGGTGACTAAGTCAGTCTGGGGGTGTCTGATGCTGGGGTAGACATTTCCTAATCTGTATTTGGGGAGGGTGACTAGAGCTTGGGCACATGGATATCAACAATGGCATGTGGCTATACTAAGATAAGAGCAAAAGTGTGACTTATGAATGAATCAAAGGTGCACTATGAACAGTAGCCCTCATTCACATGCATGTGTGTAGGCATATATGCTGTATGCCTACATATAGATATAGTCTCATATATATGACATGCAAATATGCAGACAATGTGTATTTTTTCATATACACTTATAGATAAATTTGTGGGATTATATGCCTAGGTAATTAATAATGGTGTGATAAAATATGAAATTGGATACATCATTAGAAAAGTCTGCTCTGGAATGTGTTAACAAACCTTATCTTGATTACTTCTAGAAGGTACAGAAATAGAATGCCATCCTTCCTAAGGCTATCATAAGAGTGACCCCTGCCACTTTTCATAATTTGTTGAGAACTGTTTGTCATGAAGGTGATTTCAGGCTATAGCGAGCGGGAGGTCAAAGCCCCTAAGTAAAGGGGTGAGCATTTTTGAACAATAATACAATCCAATACATTAATAAGTTTCACACACACTGGGAATAATTGTAGAAGATTCATTTACAGAAGAGGAGTTTCAAGGAAAACACTGTGGACAAGCATTCTAATGCTTGTAAGTACATCAAGGAGAATGGCTACAAGAAAGGTTCATGCTCAGGACACAATAAATGTTCCTTTGAAGAGGTCATTTTATTTCTAAGGCAGCAAGTCAAAACTGTTCAAAGGAAGTGAGAGGTTGTCTTAGTTAGGGTTTCTATTCCTGTACAAACATTATGACCAAGAAGCAAGTTGGGGAGGAAAGGGTTTATTTGGCTTACATGTCCACATGGCTGTTTATCACCAAGGAAGTCAGGACTGGAACTCAAGCAGGTCAGGAAGCAGGAGCTGACGCAGGGGCCATGGAGGGATGTTCCTTTCGGGCTTGCTTCCCCTGGCTTGCTCAGCCTGCTCTCTTATAGAACCCAAGACTTCCAGCCCAGGGATGGCACCACCCACAAGGGCCCTATCCCCTTGATCACTAATTGAGAAAATGCCCCTCAGCTGGGTCTCATGGAGGCACTTCCCCAACTGAAGCTCCCTTCTCTGTGACAACTCCAGCCTGTGTCAAGTTGGCACACAAAACCAGCCAGTACACTATTGCTGTGATTAAGCACCATGCCTTTGGCTTATTTGACTTATACTTCCACATCATTGTTCGTTATTGAAGGAAGCCAGGATAGGGACCCACAGAGGCCAGGAGCCTGGAGGCAGGAGTTGATGCAGAGGCCATGGAGGGATACTGCTCACTCGCTTGCCCCCCATGGCTTGCTCAGCCTGCTTTCTTACAGAACCCAGGAGGACCTGGCCAAAGATAGCACAGCCACAGTGGGCTGGGCTCTCACCCATCAATCACTAATTAAGAAAACATCCTACAGCTGATCTTACAGAAACATTTTTCTCAACCTTCAGATAACTCTAGTCTATGTCAAGTTGACATAAAACTATCCAGCACAGAGGTTAAGAACAAAGTTCATATCCTAATGAAAACACCATTACCAGAGGCAGTGTAAAATGCAAACAAAATGTCAAAGCAAAGACAAGATAGTAAAACAGAATGAAAGACAAATATCCTTCAGTCTTAGAATTGACTGAGGTCATGCTACAATGTAGTCTAACTGTCTTTTTCCTTCTTAATCCTCACTCTTGTGCTGGAGAACCTGTTGAGTGACTGAACGGGCTTGGTTAGATGGTGCCTCCATGTTGGAGCTGCAGTAAGTGGAGTGCAGTGATGGACACCGTGGGAATTGGAAGCCTGTGCAGAGGAAAGCAAGGAAGATTTGAGTCAGTGGTGAGTAAACCTTGAAGAAGGACAAGGTGATGGTGAAATGTGTTTTGTGTATGTGTTTAGAGGTATGCTAAAATCTAGAGAAGCGAAGGTAAGTCTCAAGGGTGCTTTGAGTCTTTGGACCCTGACTAGGAATAGTTTACACCCAAAACATGAGAGAGAATGGGTTTGAAAAAAGCAGTCCTCTCAGACTATCTGGGGGGATGCTTTGGTGAAAGAGAAGGAAAATAAAATTAAGCTGTCGCAGAACTCTCCTAGGGACAGGAGAAGGTCAGGAGACATGCTGACCCCTCTGTGGTTCCTAATGGAGGAATTCTTGGTTCTGGGTCTCTTAGGTAGAATATCTGGGTCCCTTCAGGACCTCTAATTCTCTTCCCTCTTTGTCTATTGTCTGTCCTTGACCTGCCAATCCATCCATGTCCATCAAAACTGACAGTTTAATGTTAAGTCTGTGTTTTCGTTTTGTGGTTTGATTGATTGTTGTTCTGTGTTTCATGTTCAAAAGAAAAAATGGTTAAAACTTAACTGCTGGTTGTTCAGTCCTTGATTTAGTTTTAACTCATATCAAAAAAAAGAGAAAAAGAAAAAGGAAAAAACAGTCTCAATTGGCCTTGGGCCATATACCTGTAGATCAGAATCCAGTACCTGTAGATAGGAGCCCAGCACCTGTAGAACGGAGTCCAGCGCTGCTGGAGAAGCCCTGCTAGGAGCTGATTGTCTGTAAAAGCCACTCTTAAAGGGGCCAGCAAGTTTTTGGCTTCTCTGGGAAGGGAACTGATGGCTGTTTTACCTAGAAAAATCTCTGTGCTTGTGATTATTGGATTCTACCGGTGACAAGGTGCTCCTCTCTTGATATTACGGCTAGAGAAATTAAGAGTTTTATCTGGTTTAAATAAGTGAATGTATGCAGCCACTTCATTTTTGTTTTAACAGTATAAATATGTTCTGCATGTCTTGGTTATAGATTATTGGCTTATAAGTTATTGGGTATGATTAAAAATGTGTAACATTGCTAATAGAAAGTTGGTAACTCTGGGTTAGAGTAATTCAGAACTACAATTTGTGGCACCCAGGGAAACAGGTCTCTAAGATACATTTAAATTAGGTAATATTTTATGTAATTATTATCCTAGAAATTAGACTTATAAGATTTAAAACAATGTCTCTTTAATGAGGTATTAAAAGCTGCAGCATCAGTCCCACAACACCCAGAGGAAGCTCTACTAGAAGGCGCTCTGACACACCCAGGATCAGAGGTGAGGAGGAACTAACATCTGTCCCAACACCGGGAGTAATTGGGACCAGCGGGACCAGGAACACAGGAACTCTACCAGCCCAGTGTTTCGGGTTCCTTCTGGTCTGTCTGGGCTGGTGTCCAGAGCAGACCTTGGGCGCAACTCTGCAGCCAGCCCCATAACACCCAGAGGAAGCTCCACTCCCAGATGACCTAACAAGCCAGGATCACAGGATCCCAGAATCACAGGAGCACAGACACAGCTTGACTCTGAGGAGTTCTGACACAACCAGGATCACAGGAAGGACAGGCTCCAGTCACATTTAGCAAAGGCAGACAGCTCTAGAGACATCCAGATGGCGGGGGTGGTGGTGGGGGTGTTAAGAGTAAGAAAATAAACAACACAAACCAAGGTCACTTGACATCATCAGAACCTAATTCTCCCACCATAGCAAGTCCTGGACACACCATCACATCGGAAAAGCAAGATTCAGATATAAAATCACTTCTCATGGTGATGATACAGGACTTTAAGAAAGACATAAATAGCACCCTCAAAGAAATACAAGAGAACACAGGTAAACAGCTAGAAGCCCTTCAAGAGGAAAGACAAAAATCCCCTAAAGATCTTCAGGAAAACACAATCAAACAGGTGAAGGAAATGAGCAAAACCATCCAGAATCTAAAAATGGAAATAGAAACAATAAAGAAAGCAGAAAGAGAGACAACCCTGGCCATACAAAACCTAGGAAAGAAATCAGGAATCATAGATGCAAACATCACCAACAGAATACAAGAGATAGTAGAGAGAATCTCAGGGGCAGAAGACACCATAGAAAACATTGACACAAGTCAAAGAAAATGCAAAAAGCAAAAAACTCCTAAACCAAAATACCCAGGAAATCCAGGACTCAATGAGAAGACCAAACCTAAGGATAATGGGTATAGAAGAGAGTGAAAATACCCAATGTAATGAGCCAGCAAATATCTTCAACAAAATTATAGAAGAAAACTTCACTAACCTAAAGA
>JADRCD010206064.1:0-22605 GCA_019843815.1 Montemys delectorum | reverse complement strand
ATCATGGCCGCATTCCTTCTTGTTTCTTTTTTAAAAATTATTTTTTATTAGACATTTTCTCTACTTACATTTCAAATATTTTCCCTTTTCCTTCTTTCTCCTCTAGAAACCCGCCATCCTTTCCCCCCTCTCTCTGCTTCCACAGCGGTGTTCTCCTACCCAACCACCCATTCCTGCTTCCCATGCCCTGGCGGTCCCATACACTGGGGTATCGAGCTCTCACAGAACCAAGGGACTCTCCTCCCATTGATGTTCAACACAGTCATCCTCTGCTACACATGTGGCAGAAGCCATGTGTCCCTCCATGTGTACACTTTGGTTGGTGGTTTAGTCCCTGGGAGCTCTGGCGGGGTCTGGTTGGTTGATATTGTTGTTCTTCCTACGGGGTTGCAAACAGCTTCAGCTTCATTTCTTTCTCCAACGCCTCCTTTGGGGACTCCGCGCTCAGTCCAATGATGGTCTACGAGCATCTGCCTCTGTATTTGTCAGGATCTGGCAGAGCCTCTCAGGAGACAGCTATATCAGGCTCCTATCAGCATGCACTTCTTGTCAACCACAATAGTGTCTGGATTTGGTAACTGTATATGGGACAGATCCGCAGGTGGGGAAGTCTCTGGAACAGCCTTTCCTTCAGTCTCTGATCCACACTTCGTCATCGATATTTCCTCCCTTGAGTATTTTGTTCCCCCTTGTAAGAAGGACTAAAGCATCCACACTTTGGTCTTCCTTCTTCTTGACCTTCATGTGGTCTGTGAATTGTATATTGGGTATTCCGAGCTTTTGGGGTAATATCCACCTATCAGTGAGTTGTTTGTGACAGGGTGACTTCACTTAGGATGACATTTTCTAGTTCCACCCATTTGTCTGAGATTTTGATGAATTCATTGTTTTTTATAGCTGAATAGAACTCTATGGTGTAAATGTACCACATTTTCTGTATCCATTCCTCTGTTGAAGGACATCTGGGTTCTTTCCAGCTTCTGACTATAATAAATAAGGCTGCTATGAACATAGTGGAGCATGTGTCCTTGATATATCTTGGAGCATCTTTTGGGTATATGCCCAGGAGTGGTATAGCTGGGTCGTCAGTTAATACTATGTCCAATTTTCTGAGGAACCGGCAGACTGATTTCCAGAGTGGTTATACCAGCTTGTAATCCCACCAACAATGGAAGAGTGTTTCTTGTTCATTTTTTGTTGTTTTTTTCTTTTTTTTTTTTATTTATTACATATTTTCATTTTTTTCTTTTTTATTGTATTATAATGAGAAAAGTTACATGATTTCAATTTATCTGAATTTGTTAACATTTAAAAACATATTTTAAATAAATAGAATTAGATCACATTCTTGTTTTTCTTTTGTACCTCAACTCCTCTCAGAGGAGTATTATCCCTTCAATACCTACAATATAATTTTTTGTCAAATTCTTGAAAATTTATAAAATATTATAACAATAAAAATGAGTATTATAAAAGTTGTTTGATATAAAACAACAATCAATTTAACAGTCATGACTTTATTGACTTATGGCAATACTGAAAATACGTACGTTTTGACTTACGGCAATACTGAAAATACATACGTTTTTCTCAATATAAATTTTAAATAACTCCAAACGTATTAACTGTATATTTCAAAATAATACATCACTACTAGTATTTTCTTAAATGAATATAAATATATAAAGTGTTTTTGTTTGTTTGTTTTATATTTAGTGGAGCTTAAAATCTTGGCTCTTACTGTGGTAACTTGATACAGGAGTTACAAACGTCAAGCAAAGCAATCAGTCTTACTCTTTATTGTTCTCTTACAAATCTCCTCCCAATTTAATTGTCTACATTTCTTTGGGGTATATAAATAATTTTAAAATATGTAGGCTGTTTTGAAAACCATAGTATACTATAAAAACATGAAATAAACAATACTACTAATACAGAGGCTGAGATAGGAGAAGCAAGACACTGTCATGAACAAACAAGCTGAAAGTGTATATGGATTGTATAATATTGGACCTATTTCTCCAATTACCAAATTAGAGAGGCCATTGAGTGACAGTCAATAAATTTCTAATTCCTCATATTTTTGGATTTTAATCGATTAGGATATGTTGGTAATATTAATTTTCATATTAATATATTAATAAAAAGTAATTGTTACCCTGTCTTCAACCCCCTTCTAAGAAAATCAGTTTGCTTTTGTTTCTATAGATTTACCTTTTCCTTGAATTTCATATTGATGGAACATATGATGTGCTGTCATTATGTCTGGCTTATACATTGAATAATATTTTCCAAGTTTATCCATACTGTATCATGTATTAGTACTTTGTTCCTCCTTATGACTCAGATACTTGAGAATCTTTTCATACTGTTGGTCATATATCTGTCTTCTTTTGAGAAATATCTATCTATATTTTATTGGGTTAATTTTTGCCTCTGAAAAAAAAGACAAAAAAAAAAAAAAAAAAAAAACCTGTTCCCTCCTCTCTCCCCCTGCTCACCAACCCACCCACCCCCTCTGCTTCCTGGCCCTGACATTCCCCTACACTGGGGCATAGAACCTTCACAGGACCAAGGGCCTCTCCTCCCATTGATGATCGATTAGGCCATCCTATGCTATACATATGCTGCTAGAGTCATTAGTATTACCTTGTGTGCTCTTTGGCTGATGGTTTAGTCCCTGGGAGCTCTGAGGGTACTAGTTAGTTCATATTACTGTTTATCCTAAGGGGCTGCAAACCCTTCACCTCCTTGGGTCATTTCTCTTGCTCTTTCACTGGGGACCCTGTGCTCAGTCCAATGGATGGCTGTGAGTCTCTGCTTCTGTATTAGTGGGGTACTGTCAGAGCCTCTCAGGAGACTGCTATGTCAGGCTCCTGTCAGCCAGCACTTGCTGGCACTCTAAGATTTTTAAAGGTGTAGCTGAAAAAGGCAAATATATATATATTTGAAAACATTTTCACCTATTGACTGAACTAAAGAAAACTTTCTAGATAGTATCTTTGATATTATGTTAACAACTCAGAGGGCATAAAGATTTGCTCCGTCTTTTGTTCTAAGATTTTTTTGTATTATCTATTTGACTGAAGTGTTAATTCCATTTTAGTCAATTTTCACAGAATAATTTAACTTTATTGTATAGTGCCCCTTGGTGTAAAGATTCTTCTCTCCCCCCCCCCCCGACAATAAAAAACCCTTTTCTTCTTTCTCTACCTTGGAGGAGTAAGTTAAAAATCCGAAATGCTTTGTGCCTTCCTATTTGTGTTCGACTGCTCCTAAATCTTTGCTGACCTTTTGAATGTGGCACTTCCTTCTACTATTCTTTCTCCTTTGTGCTGCCTGGCATTCATAGTGGAAGATATGGAGACATCCCAAATTTTTGTTATTAATTACTTATTTTATTTATTTACATCTCATATGGGATGCCCTTCCTGGTCCCCTCTGGCAGAGTTCTTTGCCCATCCCCCTCTCCTTCACCTCTGAGAGGGTGCCCCCACCTCCACCAATCAAAGAGATGCGATATTTTAAGGTTGTTTCTATAACACAGTGTTTAAGGCTCAAGCTCCAGAGGTAGACTGCCTAGAATAAGGATCTGATTCAGACACCTGTTGGTGGTATATTCCAAAAAAAATTACTGATTTAGTTTCTATGTTCTCCAGTTCCCCAACGTTCAAGTGGGGAAAGAATGTTAATGAATTCAAAGAAAGTACATGAACCATAAATGATGGTTTACACATAACACACTTAGAAAAATTGGGAAGATCGACAACACTCAGTAGTAATAATAACATGCTATTGTTGTTTGAACTTATCTGGCCTCTCCCACCCTTTTACTTCCTGTTGTCTCTATGAGTTCCAAGTCAAACTTCCTGCTGACCTTAAGCTATTCAATACTCAGATATACTGGTAGTTGGTAAGAGTTAGGGATGGAATAGCAAACTAAATCAAGGAGGCATATAAATCACAAACGTTTAAGTGTTGAATGTAGGGTCTGGAAGAAAGTTGGAAAAGGTATAACAGCTGAGGGTAATCCAGGGAGCATCAAATTGTGAGAAATTGCATTGACATCATACAGGAAGAAATCAATAAAAGGAGGGAGTACAAACATATTTTACTTTTTTTTTTTAAGATTGACAAAAAACTTATTTCTAAAACCAGAAGTGCACATGAATGATTTACTTCTTTAAGAATTTTTATATTGGTGTGTGAACTCAAGAGTATCCTTGTGACATTGTCACACACAGAGGTAATATATCTTGTCACCATTTGCCTTTTTCCTGCCACCTCATATCCTTCCTTAGACTGTTTGGTTGGTTCTTCCCACACCAATATTGTCTCTTTATACTTTTACATCATGTATTGAATGATTTATTTACTGTAGTAAGGTCTATATAATAAATCAGTAAAGGTATCTATGCAGTGTGATGGTTGGTTTTAATTGTCAACTTTACACAACCTCTACTCATCTGGGAAGATAGTTTCAGTAAGGGATTATCTATGTTAGGTTAGCCTGAGGAGAGGCTTGTTATGGATTATCTTGATTCCATTTAGTGATGTGGGAAAACACAGCCCAGTGTATAAGTCCATTCTTGAAGTGAAGGATTCTGGATTGTATAAGTACAGAGACAATACTGAGCATGAGTAAGCATGATGTATTCAACTTCTGCTCTTGAGTAGAGATGTGATATAGCTATCAGCCTTATATTCCTCTCTGTCTAGACTTCCTCACAGTGATGGAATGTCACCTAGAATTATGAAGTGACAAAAATGATTCCACTCCTAAGTTACTCTTCGTGAAGGCATTTTTATCACAGTAATAGAACCATAACTAGGGTAGTCAGGGTCCCATTATATAGTTTAGGCTGCTTCTCATCTCAGGATACTCCTTTCTGACTTCTCTTCTGCTGGGATTACTGGTTTGTCCAACCACATCCAGCATGTAGTTAATTATGAGTGACTGATGAGTCCTACCTCATTGCCCCTCTGTTACTTGCTTGTTAAGGGGATCTGTCCTTAAGACTCTTCACTTATCTGTACTTATTACTGTTTTATATGAGGTATAAAAATACACGTTTAATTAGGCATATAATTGATAGAAAAAGGTTCTTTCAGAAAACAGTAATTTAGACTTACTAAGTAAAGATTACATAAAGATTACCTGGATATATAGTCTTCTTATTATGATTTTATTGAAGACTCAAAAGAAAAAAGAAGAAAAAAGAAATGTGATATTTTAATTCATATAAAAGGAGTAGTGAGGGACCATTATCAAAGCAATAAAAATAGAAACAAGAACAATTTTTCCTGGAAATGACCATGGCTTTAGTTTTGTGATTCTACCATACTCATTTACTTTCTTTTGTGGCTAGCCAGCTTTCTGTAAAAGTACTTAACCCTTGTCCATAAGGACGGTAGACCCTTGGTTTCACATTGGTGATCAATCTGTACATAGTCTACGTCTCTAATTGAGAGAGACAGAAAGCATCCTAAGACTTTTCACTGAGAGGCTCTGTGAATAGGTAAGAGGTCCAGGAAGCAGCTCGGCTGGAACACTCCTTTGCCTACAAAAGCAATGACTACATCAATATTAACTATAGCAGCTATAGTTCCAAATTTTTATACTTTATTGGGCAGCCTAATAAACCTGCTTATTAAGGCAACATATAGCCTCATCTTGAATAGGGAGGACCACTGACAAACATTGCCATTTTTAGATTGAAGGGAGGGAGCATGTCCATAATTGTTTCTTTGTATTGATTTATTGCCCCATGTTATGTGGCTAATGCATGTTTGTTGACTAAATGGGTGACAAAATAATGTATGAATGCAAAGAAGGGACTATAAATAATTATAGACGTGTCACAGTAAAACATCCTATAAGGGTCACAATTATGTGGCAGAAATCACCCCATTTTGAACCAAACTATGTACATTATTTCTTCAGTTGGCCATTTGGTGTGGGAAGATATAGAAAGAAGAGACTTGTTCAATTCAGTGGCAAAATGCTGCTCCTTTGCTTATATGTACCTTTTCTCACAGATGCATGTTTTTATTCTTCATATTAAATTCCTGTGAATGGCCCTGTGACCTCCGAACTAAGTGGAAAATAACATGAAGTTTTCTCTCTTTCTCATTGCTATAGTGAGAAACTTGTAGCTCTTTAAAAATTTTCTCTAGGACATATTCATACTGTTCATATTTAGCCATTAAAAAGGGATTGCAAAGCCTCCCTCGAGATTTCAATGGATATTTTTCAGTATGGAGTTTCCAACAATGAAATTCTTCAGGATATTATAAAAAGTAACACCAACATAAATTTTATTGTTGAATCCTAGTGGTACAAGAGACCTCCAAGAGGATGCAGTTTAACTCCCTCATGTTTCAGAGAAGAAACCAGAACCACAGTAATATAAAATGAATTTCCTTAGGTCACACTGCCAGCTAAGAAGCTAATGCATTTAAAATGAAAATCTAGGAGGATGCTGTTTCAGGAGCTTATTTATTATTGTTATTGTTTAAAAACAATTTCCTGCTTCATTTTTGCCTTCATCTACACAAGCATTTTATAAGGGGAATATATATAGTAAGGTATCGATCAGAAATGAGCAAAAAGAAAACCGAAGTGAAATAAAAACTGTTAAATCCAGCAAGAGGTAAACTCCAAACTATAGAACCTTAATTATGAGCTATCATTTGGGACTAATATTTAAATATACTATAATCCCAAAGTCTCAGACCTAACCAACCTGTGACAAAAATATAAAGCTACACTTGCCCTTAATATCCACATATGATGTTTCAAGACTCCAGTGGTTTAATTTGGGGAAATTACCTTCTCTCAGAGTGATCTTCAGCTATTCCAAGAGGTCACTGGAGTCTGCTTTGTGTGTGGCAGGATAGTCTTCCCAATGTCTCCACTCTTCTCATCATTCTGGGGATGTTGGCGTGGCTGCTTGTGCATGTGAACATGGTTGTCTTCTGGAGGGCATCACTGGCCCTTTGTTAAATCAATTTGACTAAAGCATCATGAGGGCTGGACTAGAACACTGTAAATTTTCATTCTTGACCAATGAAAACGAGTCATACAGGAATGATTTCCAGTATAAGAAAGGTTTAATAAAATTCACAGAATTCTTATTAGTAGGAAAGCTCTTGGTCTGAATCCTGGCCTGCCTCATTTCCTGTGCCCAGGGCAACACCTACCATAGGAACTGCATCAAGAATTTCATTGTCTTAGATTCAGAAAACCCAAGTTTAAAGAAGTTTAGACCCTAAAGGACAAGGAACTCTTTTCTTAGCCTAAGGACTGGCGTAGGTTAGCATTTCTTCCCAGCACTGACAGACTTCAGTTCATTGCTACTTCCTTTTTCTTTCTTATGAGTATGGATATTTTGCTAAATGTAAGTCTGAGTACCATGTGTGTGTTCATGCCTGGTGCTGGTGGTGGTCAGAAGGAGGTATTGGGCACCCTAGAACAGTAGTTACAGATTGTTGTAAGCCACCATGTGAGTGCTGAGAACTGAATTCAATTTCCCTGTTAAGAGCAACAAGTGTTGTTAACCATTGAATGGCCCCTCTAGTTCCACATTGCTATTTCTAATGGTCACACACAAAAGACCCCCCCACACACTATATATCTCAAGTCTGCGTGATTAAGAAGTATTGCTTTGAATAGGACAATAGAGGCTTGTATTAATTGGAGCAATACTAAGCTAAGGTATTATTGTTTTAACTTCTGCATGTTAAAGATTCAGAAAACACAATAGCCCCATGATACCCAGGACTCTTTTCTAATATTCTTTGCAGACAAAGCACACTAGCACACTTATAATTATGTATAATCATGTGATCAGAACAAAATAAACACATTAGTTTGTTTTTTACAGAAATGAATATAATTATCTCATTAGGTACTTGTGTTTAAGGTTTTGACAGCAAGAATTCTCCAAAGAGTCTGCAAAGAAAAGCAGAACTAATAATGGAGCAGAACCAGAAAATACTGTAGCAGGGAGGCAACCAAGACTCAAAAAGACAAATACTGTGTGCTTGATCTCATATGCCAATCTGAGCTTCCAATGTCTATGTGTCTATTTATATAGAGGTGAGTAGAGTTAGAGGCCAGAAAACTAGTAAGGGACCCAGAAGAGAAGAAGAAGAGGCTTTGAAGGAGGATGTGGGCAGGTAAGCAAACACATGAGACACTGAAGTGCAAAGGGAGCAAGCAGAGACTGGAGGGGAGGACCAATCAGAACTAAGTACTTAGAAAATGTCCTGGTGAAATCTGTGACTTTACTAAAGAAGATACCAAAGGTAATCAACTAAAAATATAGGTATCAGAATGATGAAGCCTACAGATAGTAAAGAAAAAGGAACTTGGAGTGTTTACACCGGCGGCTTGCTGTGGCCGGGTTCCTTCTGCAGGACGAGTGAGGGCGCTGGGCCCCCTGGGCATGCGGGGCTCTGGTGGGTCCGGAGTAGCTAACTGGTCCCACGAGAGAGGGAATGTGTGACCAAGAAGAGAGCATGGAACCGATGTGTTTGTGTAGGTCTTGGTAGGAGTTTGCTAAGAGGCCAAAAAGGGAAGAGAACTTATATGCAAAGACAGGAGGGAGAAAGAGAGAGCGTGAAAGAGAGAGGATGTCTTTCTCAGACTGGCATCTGGCAGTGAAGCTGGCTGACCAGCCACTTGCTCCCAAATCTATTCTTCAGTTGCCAGAGACAGAACTGGGAGAATATTCCCTAGGGGGCTATAGCATTTCATTTCTGAAGCAGCTCATTGCTGGCAAGCTCCAGGAATCTGTTCCAGACCCAGAGCTCATAGATTTGATCTACTGTGGCCGGAAGCTAAAAGATGACCAGACCCTTGACTTCTATGGTATTCAGCCTGGGTCCACAGTCCATGTTCTCCGAAAATCTTGGCCTGAGCCTGATCAGAAACCTGAACCTGTAGACAAAGTAGCTGCGCAGAGAGAGTTCCGGGTCCTGCACACTGCCCTGCACAGCAGTTCTTCCTACAGAGAGGGGGTCTTTAAGATGCTCAGCAATAAAGAATCCCTGGAACTGATTATTGTGGCCACTCCAGGCCTCAGCAGTGACCCCATTGCTCTAGGGGTTCTCCAGGATAAAGACCTCTTCTCTGTCTTTGCTGATCCCAACATGCTAGATACCTTGGTGCCTGCCCACCCAGCCCTAGTCAAGGCCATCATCCTGGTTCTACATTCTGTAGCAGGCAGCACCTCAATGCCAGGAGCTGACTCTTCTTCCCGAAGCATGCCCTCCAGTTCTTACTGAGATATGTCAGGTGACTTCCTGTTTGACGGGCTCTCAGATGACAAGGATGACTTTCACCCAAGCACTCGGTCCACACCCTCTAGCAGTACACCCAGCTCTCGCCCCGCCTCCCTGGGATACAGTGGAGCTGCAGGGCCCCGCCCCATCACCCAGAGCGAGCTGGTCACTGCCTTGGGCCTGGCCAGTACTCCAGAGAGCAGCTCTCATACACCAACTCCTGGCACCCAGGGCCATTCTTCAGGCACTTCGCCAATGTCCTCTGGTGTCCAGTCAGGGACACCCATCACCAACGATCTTTTTAGCCAAGTTCTCCAGCACGCCCTGCAGGCCCCTGGGCAGCCCAGTCTTCAGAGCCAGTGGCAGCCTCAGCTGCAGCAATTGCGTGACATGGGCATCCAGGATGACGAGCTGAGCCTCCGGGCCCTTCAGGCCACTGGAGGTGATATCCAAGCAGCCCTGGAGCTCATCTTTGCTGGAGGAGCCCCATGAACTTCTTGTACCTGAACACCTAGCAAATTGGAGAGGCTGTTCCTGGTAGGAGGCACTTGTGAAGTTGCTTCTAGATTCCCCACCCAACCCCACCCCAATATATCTGATGTTCCCCTTGGGGAAAAAAAAAAAAGAAAAAGGAACTTTTGCTATAAAAAGTCAGAACAGTTTTGCTTTTACACTCTTATTATTTCAAGCCCATGCCTTGACAGTCAATACACAGAAAGCAGTAAGCATTTCCTGGGTTTTCCATTGTGGGAATGAGCATCCTGACATTGGCCACACTCCAAAGAAAGAAATGTTTCCTTGCCCCGTAGAGTTTATCAACTGCCAATGGAATCCTCAGAATGGGTCTTGGTGGATTCCTCCTTTCGTCTTGCTATTATCTTGACTGGTTTGTTCTTTTGCAGGTCTTGTGCAGGTAACCACAGCTGCTCTGAGTTCATAAATAAATAGCATGTCATGCCCAGAAGACAGCAGTTCACAACACTCCTCCACATCCTCGGACATTTAGTGCTTTCTCCTGCCCTCTCTTCTGCAGGATTAATTTAAACAGCCCTAAATGCATTCAGTGAGATATTTACAAATAAATAAATAAGCACATGAAGATGGGAAGGATGTATGTTGTCTGGGAGTGTGGGAAGCTAAATAGTCAATGGACATGATCAAAATGCATTGTACTCATGTGTGAAAGTATCAAAGAATAAGTGAAATATCATATTAGCAAAATAATTTCCTGGACTATAGTTTTATCTATTTTGCTTTCTTACTTGTATTTCTTAGATAGGATATCACTGTATACCTTTAGTTAGCCCATAATGCACTTGACAGCCTCAAACTTAAGACAATCCTTCTGTCTTAGCCTCTCATGTGCCAAGAATATAGACATGAGCTACCATGCCTGGCTAAAAAACTAGATATATTTCTCTTTCCTCCTCCTTTCTTTTATTTTCCCAGTTATGGTTCTTAAATCCAGTGTCTTCCTCATGCCTAAAAACATATGTACCACTGAGCTACATCTCTAGTCAGTTCTGGATCAATTGTATTTGACTTCAGTTTTGAAGGCTAAATTGAGATCTATCTGGAATTCTTAGTATGGGGTGAAAGTATTCAATTTTTGATATTAAACATGTTTAATTTGAGGATTGCTTGAATCAATTCAACAAAAGTAACACATTAGTGATTTCATATCTAAGCCTCTTGATCTACAATCTAGAGCAACAAACCTGGACCAAAGCATCTAAAAATGTTACTGCAATGTCTAATGGTTACTATGTTTTCATTTTGATGTTAATTTCTCTTCATAAAAAAATTCTCCATAAGATTGCTTTCATCCGACTACCAGCTGGGACTTCAGTGAATAGTCCTTACTCAGTGCTTTGTAATCAAAACATTATTTTGGCTCTGTGACTATTTTTGTTTCATTTTTCCTTTTTAGTGGTGGTTGTTGCCAACTAAGAATGTAGTCTGATTGGAATTGCTGTGTTGACAGTCACAAATGAAACAGAAATGACAAGTGAGAAAATGTCAGTGTTTTCAGTGTGAAAGTAAAGCTGTTTGTAATCTTTTTCCAATTCATGAAGAAATAAAAACAGAAGATTTTGGAATAATTGAAAAACTTATATTTTATAAATAAACATTCTTACCAAACATTTATTTTAATATTACATCAATTCCATATGTGCAATGAAATGGAGCAACTACATTTTAATATTTAATTATATAATTAATAGCTTTAGGGCTTACTCTATGACTATATTCAGGGATACCTCCCAAACCAAGACTTTCTGTAAGGAAATATATGGAAGCTTGTGTCAGTAATAGACTTCAACTTAAACTGAAGTAGGAATTTCTGGTTTCTTTGGAGACTCAACTGTATTATGTGATGTTTTCCTGGAAACTGTCTTCTGAGAGAATGTTTTGCTGAAGTAGACATGTGAGAAGATGTGCTAAGAACAGATTTGTGGTGTTTTTCTGGAAGTTGCCTGCTGAAAGGGCATGGGATGTTTTGCTGGAGCTGATGCTTGAGAGGACATGTGATGTTTAGAAAGTGCGTAAGTATAACCCATCAGTCAGTGGACTGATGGTCTTGCATTGGTTTGCCTTACAACTCTTTCCTGGTTTTTGTTGGGTTTCACTGATGTTGGTCTCCACTGACGACACTCTTACATTGGTTTACCTTGCTTTCTTCTCTGATCCTCACTTGTCATGACTTCAAAGAACTTCTGGTATATTCCAGCTGGTTGTTGCCCCTTCCATGGGCTCACACCAGAGCCTTGCAGTTTCTTCTGAATCGAGCTGCTGCTGCTGATTTGTGTTTGGTGTTTTGCTAGTGAACTGGAGTGCTGACAATGAAGATTAGAATCATTCCAAAAACATATTTATAAACAGGTCCACAACCCTGTTTCCTATTAACCTTTCTTTTCTCCTACCTCTAGAGGTTGGTGGACTAGAAGGGAGGTTGGAGCATTAAAGAACCGTAATTAAAGTTTGTTTTGAAAACCCAAGGATATATTAAACTTCAGAAAAACTGTTAGCATTTGAATTGTTTTGTTAACACAAACATTTAAGAAAGTTAAACATTCAAACACCATTTTTTGTTTGTGTACTTACCATGTATTTTACATTTTTTTCTGCAAAGAATTTGATATATTATTTAGCATAGTTTCATAATTGCTTTATGGAAGTATGAAATATGCAACCAAAAGAATAAAGATTTCTTATGGCTGAGTTTGCCTAATGCTGAGATAGAAGCTGTAAAGGATGAGAAGAGCTGGGGCCCATTTCCGAAACATACACTATGCTGTTAATCCAAGTAACTTCTTATCAACTGAATTTCAGAGAAGCTTCTTCATCCGCAGCCTGCTCTTAGCACGGAGACACAGCTAGTTTGATTTTGTTTTTGTTTCTGTTTTTGTGATGATCTTTCAAGACCAGACTAAGGTAAAGAGGCTCCAAAACAAACCAGGACATAAGAGTTACAACAGAAAGGAAATGTAGGATTTGCCTTCCAGTTGTACAGAGGCTTGACAGAAACAAGTGGGAAAGTGTCATACGAGCTCTAACATCTGCTATGGAGACAGAAAAATGCATTAGCCAAGATACTTCCAGATTTGAAGACCTTATATTATGAAACTGTGGATAAGGTCTCTTGAAAGTTATGGAGGTCCAGCTTTAGAAAGTGCTTAAGAGCACTTGCAGCTTTTGCAGATCTGCTTTGATTCGTAGAACCCACATGGTGGTTCACAATCATTCATAACTTCATTCCAGGGAATCTGAGGCCCTCTTCTGACCTTTGCCAGCACCAACCATACATATGGTGAACAGCATATATGCAGACAAAACACACATAAATAACTTTTAAATGTTATGGAAGAGTTCTTGATTAAAATAGAAAAGGAATGAAGATGATCGGAAGTTCCAAATTAATAAACAGGAACAAGCAAAAAGTAGGCACAGGGGGAAGGCACATTTTTCTATTGTAGCAGGCCATAAAAGGGACCATGTAGAAGTCTTGATCATTTCTGTTTGCCTAAAGCTTACTTTCTCTCCTCCTTTGTTTTAAAAGTTCTCTGAGATTAAATACATTGCTATTGCATTATATTAATTTGTAAAGGGCTTACTATAGAACGATGAGGTCTGCTAGTGTAGGATTGGGAAACAATTCTCTAGACTCACCTAGTACATAAGACTTTGTTCCCCATGTCTACTACTGCCTCCTCTGTCCCCTGAACAGTCAGTGAAAGTCTAAACTTAAAGAGGACAAATGAATGTCTTGGAAATCAGCAGGTGAAAACTTCCATCTCAATGATCTTATTTGAATATTTATTTTGAGCTTGAGTGTGGAATTTTCTTTAAATTAGATGCAATTTGAAAACAATAACAGAAAAGTAGGAAAATCAAAA
This sequence comes from Montemys delectorum, assembly GCA_019843815.1. Lineage (NCBI taxonomy): Eukaryota > Metazoa > Chordata > Mammalia > Rodentia > Muridae > Montemys > Montemys delectorum. The sequence continues at coordinate 8,920 of JADRCD010206064.1, read as the reverse complement.
GGTTTTCAATTTCCAGAATGATCAGAAATGATCTCACAGAGGTTCTATGCCCCAGTGTAGGGGACTGCCAGGGCCAGTAAGCAGGAGAGGGTGGGTTGGCAAGCAGGGGCGGTGGGGGGAGGGAGGGAACGGGGGTTTGTTCTTGTTGTTGTTTTTTGTTTCTTTTTCTATGGTGGGGAGGGGAAACTGGGAAAGGAGATATCATATGACATGTAAATAAAGAAAATATCTAATATATACATATATATATACATATATATATATATATATATGTATATATATATATATGTAAGAAATGACCTCACAGATATAAGTAGGTGAGGAAAGAGAGCCTCAGCAGCTTTTGCAAGGATGGCCTTGGCTTTTTGGCCTTTGCTATGCCTCACCATTCCCACCAATCACATTTAAGGTAACGCCAGAGGTGAGTTTTGGCTGGTTCAGAACTTTTTATTTTATTTTATTTTTTTTATTTTGTGTATATGCTTAAAGTTTTGTAAATATTTAAAATTTAGTCATTTATTTTCCCTTTTATTAAATGTAGATTCCTTTCTTAGACTATGTAATCTGAATCCACTTGCCCTTCCATCTACTCCTCCTAGTTCCTCTTCACTTCCTTTCCCCCTGAATGTACTCCCTTTTTGTCTATTCTTAGAAAAGAACACGCTTCTACGAGATGGTAACAGAACATAACAAAATAAAATACAGTAAGGTAAAATTAAAATCATCATATCAAAGTTGGACAAGACAAGCTAACAGAAAAACCAAAGATTTCCAAGAGATGGCACAGGAATCAGAGGCCCAGTCACTTACACATTCAGGATTTCCATTCATGGACTAAACTGAAAGCTATGAATTATATTCAGAGAACCTGATGCAGAACCATGTAGGCTCTGTGCTTGCTATTTCAATCTCTGTGATTTTTCTATGTACCTTGCTCAGTGGTTTTAGAGGGACTTGCTCTCTTGATGTTCTCTGTTGCCCATTTCTCCCACTCCTTTTGTTTCCTCATCTGTGGGGTTTGTGAGTTCTGAGAAGAGAAATTTGATGAAGATAGCTCACTTAGAGCTGTTTGCAGAAGTTTTTTGATGAAATATGACAATATGCTCTCTTTCAAGATGCTTTTTTAAATATTAAGTTGTTTTTCTTAGCCTCTAAAATATTGGTTTTGAGGTTTATTTATGAGAGTTGCTCATTTTCATTGCTCAATAATATTCTGCTATGTAACAGTGCAAAGTTATTTGTTGATCTTGCCAGTGAACGTAAACCATAGGGCTGGTAGTGAATTATTAGAAATATGTATTTCAGAATATTTTGACAATGATGCATAGCTTTCTAAAACACTAGGAAGTTCTTCTCATTCTCCAGTAGTGATGAGATCTAGTTCACTTATTTCCTGGACAATAGTATTTAGTGATATTTTAAAAATATGCTGATAACAATTTTCCATTCAATCATTGTTCATATTTCATTGCTCTTGATTAGAATCTTTCCACATGTTTATTGATATTCTCAACACTCCCATTGTATGTCATTTGTCTTCAGCAAAATAATCAACAGCTCTCACATTACTTCCTGAATGACATTTGGATACCTTCTTTTGTGGTCATTCAGATCATGTCTCCTGTTCATTATTGTGTAAGATTGTTCTTCTAATACAAGTCTAAGAATTATTTGAATATTCAGGAAATGAGTCCTTTGGTAGATACACTGATATTCCATCTATTCTACCTGTGGCTTGCTCATTATTATCTTGGTGCCTTTTTTCTTTGATAAAGACAAGGTCTTCATTTGAATTCTTGCCATAAATATGATTTGGGTCCCATTTTGATCTATTCTATGGACAGAGGCTATTCTCTCCCCTCTTTTATATTTAGGTCTTGTATTCTTTCAATTTTAGTCAAGGTTAAAATTATCTTACAAGTTTTATGGTTGATGTCTAATCATCAAAACACCAGTGTCTCCACTACTTATTTGCAGCCCCTTAGGACGGACGAACAACAATTACTAACTAGTACCCTCAGGGCTCCCAGGGACCCAACCACCAATCAAGGACTATACAGGGTGGAATTGAATGTACTGGCAGCAGGTGTATAGTAGAGGATTGCAAATTCGATCAACAATAGGAGTAAATGACCTCGGCCTTGTGAAGGTTTTGTGCCCCAGTATAGGGGAATGCCAGGGCCAATAAGTGGGAGAGGGTGGGGTGACAGGCATGGGGAAGGGGGAGGCAAAAGGGGTTTGTTCTTGTTTTTGTTTGTTTGTTTGTTTGTTTTGGAGGGGAATCTGGGAAAGGGAAAATGTACATGTAAATAAAGAAAATACCTAATTTTAAAAAAAAAAAAAACATTTGACATGTATCAAATAGCATTAGGTATGGGGTTTTATTTGTTAACTTTCCACTCTGTTTTAGCAACCTATTTATTTATTTTTTAACCACAATCTACTGACTTAAACACTTCAACTTTAACACAAGTCATGATGGCACACTGGGTAAGTCTCCCAACTTTGTTATTCAGGATTTTCTAAGCAACTTTGTATGTACCGAATTCTACTTATATTTTGAAATCACCTTATCATAATCCACCCAAAACCTTCAGTTTTTATTGAAGTTACTGTGAAATTTGAAAATATATTTGATAGCACTGACATTAGTAATCCTATTCTCTCAACCCAAGAATGTACATATTATGGGAATTATTTAGAGTTTCTTAATGCTTTTCAGAGATTATTTTTGTAGTACTCAGCAAAATGAGCGTCATGCTTTTTATTTAGACTCATTTTTTAGTGTTTATTATTTTATGTATGCTGCTAGTAAAGTTATAATAATCACTTTTTAGTTGTTGATTGCTGGTTTACGGGAATCACTTGATTTTGTGACGTGGAAATTTCTGGTTTCTTTGGAGACTCAGTTGCATCATGTGACATTTTTCTGTGAACTGTCTGATGAGAGGATGTTTTTCTGAGAACAGACACATGGTATTTTTCTGGAAGCTGCCTGGAAAAAGAGCATGTGATGCTTTGCCAGAGCAGAGGCTTCAGAGGACACACAGTGTCTGGAAAGCATATAAGTATAACCTAACAGACAGTGGACAAAGCAGTGGCATTGGTTTGCCTTGCTACATTTTGCTGGTCTTTGTTGGACTGTGCTGATGCTGTTCTTCACTAATGACCCTGTAGCATTGGTTAACCTTGCCATCTTCACCAATCTCATCCTTTGTCATTACTTCAAAGAACTTATGATATCCCGGCGGCTTCTTGCAGCTTCCACAGGCTTGGGTGATTAGAAGAGCCTTGTGGTTCTGCTGGGTTGAACTGCCATCGCTGATTTGTGAATGGTGTTTGCAAGTGGATTGAGCTACCACTGCTGATTCCTGTGAACTGAACTGCAGATATCCTGCCATAGAAGATTTGAATCACTCCAAAGAATTATTCCTAAACAAGTCAGCATCCTCCTTTGCCCGATTAACCTTTCCTTTCCACTCCCTTTGGTGAGTGGTGGGCTAGAAGGAAGGTTAAAGAGTTTAAAACCCCTTATTAAAGTAGGTTTTGAGAAATCTAAGCCTATAATTTTGCGTGGTGACATATTTATTATTTTCCATAATCTCTTGATATCTTTATTTGTAGATGCTTGGATATAGGTGGGTAAAAGTCTGTGTGCTTGTTAAAATATTTTGCACACTTTAAGAAGTCCAAGAAATCTACAATCCCTGCTGTATGGGGCTGAGTCCTTCCCACAATTATAATGACAGCTTTCACAAAGGAAAGAAGAGTGATTAGGACTAAATTAGCTTATGACACAGTACTGTATAACCTTGGTTTGAATCACAGTAGAAAATTATTTCAGTTGAAAATTAGAAGGTAAACAGCTTCTTCTCTTGGTTTTTGTTTATTTACATAAATAAACATTTTACTATTTACATAAATGCAGTTTTACATGGTGTTTCACTGTGAAGCTTTCTCTCTACTTGACAAGTTTACTCACCAGGATCACCACTCACAGTTTCTCAGGATCATAGACAAAACGTTGTCAGTTTTATGAGGCAGAATTTTGAAGCATTAAGTCACAATTTTCAGTCTGTAACCATTAATCAGTTGTTTAATTAATAAATAACCTTCTAAGTGGTTTGGCCTCCACTGGTTCGAATCACTTATGCAAATGGGAATTACTATTACAAATAATTTGGTAGATTAAAACAGCTCCCTGGTAGTACTTTGAATCACTCATTTTGGCAAGCTAATTGCTGAGTATATTCACGTCATTTAGTTATTAACACATGAGCTGTCACTGAGTGCTGTCACTGTTTTTGTCCTTCGACTGGAATTAATGGCTGATATCTGATATGCTCATCTTCCTTCCTATCATTCCACTGATTTTATTACCTGATCATACATAACATAAACAAAGTGGCCTTTTTTGAAACAATTTGGTACATGAGAAGAATATGTACTTAATGATATCTGCCTACTTGGAGTATGCTTTCTAACAGGTAGCCAAAAAAGTAGATATATGCAGCCAAGTAAAGCTGACTTTCTTAGCTGGTGTTCAGAGGCAGTACAAGTCAATATGGCACTGAAAGTAATAAACTTAACCATCTTCTAGGAAGGATATTTCTCTTTTTTGTTCCCTCCCCTCCCTCTTCCACTTCCCCCATGGCGACCTCCCTGGCCTTGGTTCTTGGAGCCTGTGAACTTGCCCACCCTAGAGTAGCTTCCCAATAAGTCTGCCTTTAGTGTGTGTGTGTGTGTGTGTGTGTGTGTGTGTGTGTGTATGTGTGTATGTATGTGTGTGTGTATGTGTGTGTGTATGTATAAGTGTGTGTATGCGTATATATATATGTATATACATAAAGTTAGATGGGGCTGGCTCAGTGGTTAAGCATACTAGCTGTTCTGCCAGATACCGAGTTCAATTCCCAGCAACCACATGGTGGCTCACAACCATCTGTAATGAAACCCAATGCTCTCTTTCAGTTTGTCTGAAGACAGCTACAGTATACTCATATACATAAAGTAAATAAATAATTCTTTAAAAAATAAAGTTAGAAATGAAAAATCTGCTAAAATTCCTGGGCTAGGGATAGGACATCCATTGATTGTCGAGATCAGACACCTTGGGAGAACCCCATAAGGCTGTTTCAGCACTGTTGCCCAAATGATGCAATGATGTCCATACATTACACTTCTAGTAAAGGACAGACAAGATAGGAACTCCCACAGTACTTGTGTCGACAGTGACATCACGTTGCAGCTACTTTATTTTTCAGAACAAAAAAGGCAGGCCAACATTTTCTTTAATTTATAAATTCTACTTTTGTTATTACATCATCTATTCATTTACTTATTCATTTTGTATGTGCTTGCTAGTTAGAGTGTTTGTGTGTGTAAGCGTGTGTGAGTGTGTATATGTGTGTGTGTGCTCTCACCAGAGTGAGCATGTGGAGGTCAGAAAACAACTTTGAAGTGTTTCCTTCCTTCTCCCATGTGGGTCCCAGGGATTGAACTCAGGCTGTCAGATTTGGCAGCAAGCAGCTTTACCCACTGAGCCATCTTGTGGGTCCTATAAATTCTTCTTTAAGATAAATATAATTTCAGCATGCATGAGAATGAGGGGTATTATAAGGGCACTGCATCTTTCTGTTTAACATTGTTTTATTGTTTATAATTATCATAAAATAACTGTAATTATTTTCCTCAAGATTTGATGTATTGCTTCTATTTTTAATATCCTTTAATCTTGACTGCCATGCAAATTCATTGAAGTTGGGCAATGCACAAAATAGGGACTCACACCCCCAGAGACTCCCTAACACATACCTACAATTAAAAACAACAAAAGGAAATCTTGAACAAAAGTAAAGCAGTTCTTTCTTTGGAATTATAGCTTGGCAGTAAAGAGTACTTACTGCCTTTGCCGAGTCAGGAGTTCAGTTCCTAGTATTCACCTGGAAATTTGTAGACTTCTATGACTCCAGTTCCAGGGGTCCTGATATCTTCTTATGGCCTCTACAGAGGACTGTATACACATGGTACACATAAACTCATGCTGATGAAATACTCACACATATGAAAAAGTCTTAAACAAACAAACAAACAAACAAACAAACAGAATATGTACTCATGATACTGCTTATAAAACTCAAATTATTCTAAGTGTGGTTGCAGGTTATATAAGTTATGTTATACTCTTCTTTTGGAATTTATTGAGACTGAAGTATTGTGTTGTGTGGATGGATCATTTAACCCATTTTCTTAATGTGTACTAAGTATTATTATACTAATGGGGTTTCATGTGATATTTTAATAACTGCATAAAAGGCACACTGGTTTGATTGGCTAAATTTCATCTTCAAATTGACTAGACTTGGAATCACCTAGGAGACACGTCTCTCAGTATGTCCGTCAGGAGAGGTTTGATTGGGAAGGGAAAAGCCACTTTGAATGCAAGTGGTGCTATTTCACAGGCCAGTGTCCTGGCTTGACTAAGAGGGAACAGGAGAAAGTAGCACCAGCATTCATCACTTCCTGTTTGCTTGATCAAGTACACAGTGTGCTGCTCCACACACTTGTCATTACACCTTCCTTGTTCCAATGGACCATACTCTCAAACTCTCAAGATAAATAAACCCTAATTTGTTTCATTGCCCTTTGTCAGTTATTTTGTTAATGTGACAAGAAAAACCACACATAGGTCAATATAGACCCTAGTTACTTACCGTGCATCTCCATTCCTTCATTTTCAACACCTAGAAACTACTGGTCTACATTCAGTTATCTTTCTATAAAAACTTATAACACATATGACATTTGTTTTTCTACATCTACCAGCAATGTTGCTGCAGATGGCAAGATTACATTCTTCTTTATTCCTTTACATTATATTATACACTATAATGTACTATATTATACACATTATAGTGGCTCTGCTTCAATACAGCAGTGGTCACTTCCAACTCAGAGAAGTCAGCAATATCACAGGCATTTTTTTCTTTATATTATTCCTCAAGGTATCAGTGCCAATAACCATCAAGTGAACAGTCAGTGTATTTTTGATAAATTATGTTGTTGTTTTCTATTCTTGAAGTAGCTTTAGCCATGGTTCTCTGGTCATTTTAGTTGATGGACTCATGTTCCCATGGTGGCCTCAAGTGCTGAAGAGCAAGTCTCCATCTCCCTTTCTCAGATAAAATTAATGAATTGCACATCGTATTAGTTTGTACACAAAGAATACTACAACAGTTCTCAAATTTCATCTTTCTACTTTAGCAATGTTAACTCAGGGTCAGTATTGCTAAATTCGTCCCCATCTGGATGATTGCAGGAGGACTTACTGTCAGCTGCCACTGTGTTCTACAGGCTTCTCTGTAAAGCTTCCAGGAAGTGCCACCCAGATGTTTCCTGTTGAGTGAGAGAGCTTGAAGGACCAGTAAGGCAGTAACCATCTTTACTCTTGTTATGAGGACCTGTTGCTGGTCAATTATCTTGTCACATTGTGCCACTGCTTTGTAGTTCCTCTTGTCCTTGAAGATCAAAGAACTTTTCATTTTTGTATTAGTTACCTTTCCCTTTTGCTGTGACAAAATTTTTGACAGAAACAACTTAAACAAGGAAGGATTTATCTTGGCTAGAGGATTTAGAGGATTCTGTCTATGCCTGCTTTGTTACATGTGTTTGGGATGGACTTCCAATGGTGATAAATGGAGTTGGAAGAGATTCTGTCCTTCAAGTCAGACAGGAAACAGAGACTTAAGGACACAATCCCCTGTGTCATTTTTTTTCAAACTAGACCCTTCTTCCTGCAGTTTCCAGACAGTGTCACTATTTTTAGTACCAAAATGGGAAACCCAAACTGATCGTGGACACTGGATTTTCAAATCAGAAGATATTTGTCTTGTGTCTGGGCCAGGTAGATATCGTCCTCTATCTAATGATGCAAAATTTTCACAGTGTACCCTATCCTTGAAAGGAAAACCCTCACTGTGGTAAGAATCAAATCTCAGCTCCAGTACGTCTGGACTGGTTCTGGTTCCTTATTTCCAAAATCCAATTCTGTTTCTTCATCCGTGTTACCTGAAAGCTTCTCTCACTGCTTTGACAGAGTGCATCATTATGTAATATCAGTTACAGAAACACTTCCCATGCAACAATTGTATAACCAGCTCCCATAAATCAATTCAGTTAAAGCTCCAGGGAATTAGTACCTCCCCCCTTATACCCTGTCTCCACCCTGCACGACTTCCACACGGAGAGATTGCGGGATGCAAATTAATATTTCTTTGACACCTTGCTTGTCTGCTAAGAGTAGTGAAATTTTATCAACATTTCATTGTTTAAGTACTATTCAGTGATGGAATAAGTGGGAAGCCAAATAGGTCACATAATGGGCAATTATTAATGATCTGTGTAAGTAGTAGACCACTTAGAATATTTAAAATCCATTTTATTGTACTTATTTCTTAATGATATGAAAAAGTTAATATATTAGTTCATTAGCACAGTATAGAGACAATTATTCTTATGATTTTAATAAAACACCCCTACTTTTAGGACTTTATTGATATATATAATATTTAATAAATATCTTTAATTTACACACACATTAGTGGGTTTAATTATGGCATTCTTACACACATATATATCCTTCTATCTGATGATATTTGTTTTTTTCTGCAACTTTCACCTATTTTGCCCTCCCATTCCTATTGATTCAATTTCTCTCCACAAGCAAGCCCACTCAGCTTTCATGTAATATATACTTATATCATTAAAAATAGATTGTTTATGAGAGCAAACATGAAATATTTTCTTTCCCCCTTTGCTCCCCTTTACACACTTTCTAGCCCCATAGGTCCCCTTGGTCTTTCATCTTATACACATATTTAAATCAAGATTTACCACATAAAGAAAAACATGCAATGTCTGG
>JADRCD010206063.1:0-16512 GCA_019843815.1 Montemys delectorum | reverse complement strand
TTTCTTTCTTCCTTTCTTTCTCTCATAGATAGCATCTCACTACAGAGCCCTGAGATCTGCCTGCCTCCCCAGTGCTGGTATTAAAGGCACATGCTACCACACCCAGCTTGAGAACTTATTTCAAATGGATTTATATGTATTCTGCTAACGTCAAACTTAATAATTATTTTTGGTAATTTTCTTAAATCTTAGAATGACCAAGAGTGGAAAACAAGAGCATACCCTGAGCTATATTCAAATGCACCCACAGGGAAACTGTAAAAAGGTTTCCCATGCTTCTTGAACCCTTGATGTGGAGAGGCTGAAAGAGAAAGTTTTTTTCTGGGTTAAGAATTTTCAAGAAGAGACAAGTTTGGTAACATGTCCCATTAATCCCAGTGGAGGCAAGTGGCTCTCTGGGAGTACCAAGCTAGCCTGGTCTACATAGTAAGTTTCTGAATAGCCAGAGATATTTAGAGGAATTCTGTGGGGGGAAAAAGCAACAAATGTAATCGTTAAAAACAACACATTCCCCTTCCCCCTACAGAAGTCAAACCTGAGTGTCTTAGTTAGGATTTTACTGCTTTGAACAGACACCATGACCACGGTGTCTTTAAATGGGGCTGGCTTACAGGTTCAGAGGTTCAGTCCATTATCATCAAGGCAGGAACATAGCAGTATCCAGGCAGGCATGGTGCAGGAGGAGCTGAGAGTTCTACATCTTTATCTGAAGGCTGCAAGCAGAATACTGACTTCCAGGCAGCTAGGATGTGGGTCTTAAAGCCCACACTCATAGTGACACACCTACTCCAACAAGGCCATATCTATTCCAACAGGGTCACACATTCTAATAGTGCCACTCCCTGGGCTGAGCATATAAGAACCATCTCACTGGGGCTCCATGGGCTGAGGGGAAGTTGTTGGTAAAGCCTTGTTTCTTCTGGAGGCTCCAAGGTATACCTATTTCCCTGTTTTTTTTTTTTTTCTTTCTACCCTGCCACAGGCTAACTGCTTTTTTGGTTTGAGTTCCTTTCCCTAATTTGAGGCCAGCACTGTATTATGGTAATTCTGACCATGCATCCCCCAAAGGATCTCAACAAAACACTTTCTTCATTTTTAAGAACCTTGATGATCCAGGGTTACATTCCCCATCTCACGGTCCTTAATCCCATCTGAGGACTAACTTTTGATTATGTTTGTGAGTTTCAGGGATTATAATATTCAAGACTTTTAGGCATTATTCTGTCTATCAAAGAAAAAGACCACTTACAGTGCCACCAAATTCTAGATTTTTTTGCTTGAACAGGTTGACCACAGTCTTATGAATAAAAGTAGATTTTCTTCAAATAAATGGACATTTCAAATATCAGTTATTTCAAGCTCAGTGGTAGAGCTTCATATAACATAGGCAGAGTCCTTTATTTTCTAGTGCCTGAATACCACACACACACACACACACACACACACACACGTTTTGCAAAGTAATTTTTTAGTACTGAAGCAGTGTGAGGGAAACACACCCTTTGTTCTGCAGATGTTCTTGTGTCCTATATTGGTAAGTACAGATGTTCCTGGAGCACACAAAGCACTTGAGAATAGGACAGACCTTTGGATCTGAGTGAGCATCTTAGGATAGAGAGAATGATATGAATCTGCCTTGTAAATAACTCAGATGGAGCAGAGACTGTGCAATAACTGTAGACTACTTTTGAAAAGGCCATGCTCTTTTTTCTTTAATTTGTATTATATTTATTAATCATGTGTGTGCATGGTTAATGCATACACACACACACACACACACACACACATATGTGTGTGCTCATGTGTAACATGTGCTGTGCCCTATGTATGGAAGCCAGAAGATAACTTTGTTTCATCTACCATGTGAGTTCCAGGGATCCAGTTCACGCTGTCAGGCTTAGCAGCAAGCACCTTTACTCACTGAACCATCTTGGCAGTCCAGATTTTTGTTTCTTCTTTTTAAAAAATATCTACATTGCTACAATGTTGTAAGAAATGGAGGGAAACTGCTCCTGTTTACCTGAGATTAATTTTCCTGAGGGAGAGATAAAGACTAAAGTTCAATGTTGAAGTCTGGGGAATCCCCGAAAAAACCACTCAGTCATTGAGGGGTGGTTTATTGAATGTACACTCCAAGATTGATTAGGGTAATAGACCAGACTCAGGAGCTGACTGTGGCTGCAAATGTTTCCCATGGCCAGTGTATACAGGCAGAAACCACAATGAGCTCATGGGCAGGTGCAGGAAGCACTGTCCTGTGGGCAGCTCTGACTCAAGCTGTTTGGGCTAGCTAGACAGAACAGTTCTAACTGATCTTAATTTTGATTTGTCCTAGGTGGAGCTCATGGTTGTGGAATTTCTTAAAATTAACAATCCTCAGGACATAACAAAACAATGTATGTGGTCAGCTTGAGTCTACTCTGAGTCAAGGTATTTTTCTGCATCAGTAACAATATGAAATGACTGGCAGGCATGGAATAAAATGGTTACAGCTATGCTGGGGGATCAGACTTCAACATTCATAATCAGGTGGCTGATGAAGAACGATTTGACAAGTATGATAGTTAATTTTAACTATCAACTCAACTGGGTTAGTGATAGGAAGTAGCTGGTGAAATATTTCTGTTGCATAAATGGTGGTCTTTGAAGATGAGCATGTGAATCAGTTGACTGAATCAGGAAATCTGCTATCATCTGATCAGGCCTAAAGAACAAAATCATGTCAATCTAGGATGACTCCATTCTGTCCTCAAGCACAGAGGATATGCTGGGATTTCTCAGCCTCTAATGGCAGGAACCCACAGTAATCACCATGGCTTTTGTGTATTGGTTCTGTTTCTCTTAGAACCGTGACTAGTAAGTGGAGTGCACAAGGTGCTGAGATATTAAGAAACTGTTAGAGGAAAACCTGGAAAAAGATGTCCTACTAGAAGGTCAGTGTATTCCAGATGGTATGATGATATGCATGTCAGAGAAAGTGTGCTTTCACAGCTTCCAAGTATATGGGGGTACTTATAATATGAACCCAAATCTCCTATGTAGTAACTGTATAGGTGTCAGATTTCACATAATTCTTTAGTAAATATGACAGCTGTGATTCATATAAACTACTGTGATCACATAAGTTTACAAGATCATGGTTCAGGGATTGCCTAAAGGTATTCATGAGGACTTGTGGATACTCTTGTACCATTCCTGAGACCAGTTTGTGTTTCCTGTGCTTCCATTGCACTATCTGGAGGAGTGTATCCTTCCAGATTAACCAATAGTGCACCAGTGATCATACATTCCCAGTTGAGGCCAGAGCCCCTTAGCCACAAGGGTTACTTCTCCCTTTGTACCTATACTTCCAAGCAACCATGATGTAGCTGAATAGCTGTTGTGGAGAAATTTTAACCTAGCAGCAAGGCTGCTCTGGCAAGGTATCACATCCAAAGACCTTCTAGGTATGTGTGATGCTGCTGGATTACAGAAAATAGTATACACTTTTAATCCCAAACAATGAAAATAAGGTTAGTGTTTAGAAGGAAGCAGCCATGTTTAAAAATGATGTCTAATTGAAGGATAGACAAAGTGCTAAAACATTTGATGGAATGAGTCAGAGAAATACACCCAACCCTTATGGGAACAGACAGGAAAGAAAGGTGACTAAAAAGCAGTGTAGAGAGAGAGGGGGTGGGGGAGAAGTTAAATTCAAGTTCAATGAATTCAGTTCAGTTTGGTGGAGTTCAGGGGCTGTCTTTCTAAGCAGAGCAATTCAGTCAGAAGCTGAGGGAATCTGATTTGATTCAGTTATCTTGAAGAGGAGTTTGACCCAGAACAACTGAGTTAAACCAGTCAATCAGAGTTCAGAAAACTAGAAAGGGTGATCTTGTTGAGCAGTAAACCTCCAAAATGACAATTATACATGGTGAATTAAAATTACTCTTACAAGCTATATAATGGTAACTACTATGATTATGGTGCTGAAGATGAATTCAATGTTTTTGAGCTTTAGCCTCTTCACCAAAAATCATGGGTTTAATAATTTTAATTGTGCAGTGATTCCTAGTTCTAACATTTCAAAACCTAATTTATGTATAAAGTGTTTCCTTGTCCTGTGATTCTCTCTCTCTCTCTCTCTCTCTCTCTCTCTCTCTCTCTCTCTCTCTCACTCCTTCTCACCCTCTTTCCTCTTTTCTCCCCCCTATTTTTCTCTCCCTACCCCTTCCTCTCCTCTCTACAAGGTAGAAAACGTCTTTAATTGTCTTTTCATAAGATATTGTAATAGATATGTCAGCAGACAGGTAACAGAGCTTAGCAGGTGCCTTCTATTTCTCCAGGTTGACCCTGTGTCTCTGTAGCATAGACAATGTTAGAATTTATTTTCACCTTTGTGTCCTGTTATACAAAGTCAACCTAAGCACTTTCTGAGTGCTACCTCAGACAGGTCTCAAAAGGTGGAATGAGGTACACCCCTGGCCTTTCACGGGACTCCAAAGCTGTAATGGAATGTATCCATGACCTTTCACTAGCACCTTCTGCTTAGGCTATTAGTTCTCGAATGGATCAAGTCCAAGGTCCAATGTATCACACCCTAGGCAGAGACTCCTTGGCTCTCTAGCTCTCCCTTATTCTCGGAAAGGAGATGTATGCTGAAGGGTTTAGTTTCATTTTCCTCCACAGACAGCAACAGCTGCCTCTCCTTCAGTGCATACAGAGCCCTCTTCTGTGCTTCAGGCTCATGGGTGATGACAGAAATATGCAGCCTTACAAATGCCAACACCCACGGCCACCACAGGGGCGCAGGATTCACCTGCCAAAGCCTTTGATACTCTGTCAGGAAAGGTAGCAGCTGAGAAAAACTATGTGAGAAATATTCTTCATGTAGGTGGCAAAGGTTGTTGAGATTCATAAATCAATTCAGTGTCTATGTACTCTCCAAGGGTGGAAAAGTGGTAAGTCTGCATGGTTTACTGGTGATTGCAGAGAAAACAATAGCAAGCATAGCCATAATACATGAGTCATCTTCATGAGGGATGAGAAGAATTTCATTTCTTTAGAGTTTTTCCCTACACTGAGAGACCAGTTCTTTAGAGATATAGACTTATGTATGCTCCCTTCCTCATATTTAACATAAACAGCCACAGGCATTGAGCATTTCTAAGAGACTTTATTTTCCACATAAACCAACCACGATAATACGTTCAGATGTCTATCTCGTAAGTCTGCCTCCTCAGAGAGCATTTCCCTCCAGTGGATATGCTATCCTGCTTCCTTTAGGCACAAGCAAGAAACAGTTCACACCTGTTGCTGATACATAGCAAGTCTTAGGTTTAAATTTAGTAATGAATTAAAAAGTTTCACTAGGATTTGGAGTGTACCCCACAGCATATGGGAGAATGTATGTAAATATATTTGGAAGGAAGTCCTCTGATCCTGTAGGTAGTGATTAACTTCAATAACCTTTTAAGGGGCTAAAATTCATGGTATGATACCTCTACAGACAGAAACCCATGTAGTTCCATTGAAATAGTGTTTTAACAGCACAAAGGCATAATGCAGGCCTCATCTTAAGAAATTCTGTAAAACTTGTGTATTTTATTTATGCTACTTTAAGAATATTAGTGCAAACTGTGTATGTGTGTGTGTGTGCATGTGCATATGTATGTGTGTTTATGCCTGTGTATATATGTAGTAGCTAGTAACATGTTTACTATTCTTTTCTTTAATGACTAGTTTCACTAGTTTCATCTGATCATTTGGAGACCCACTTTAGATTATTCTGTGTCTTTAGGATCAAGTTAAAACTTTAGGATCAAGCTAAAATTTTGTGCTCTTATTAGAGAATAGATTACACATTGAACTCACTGTAAGACTTCTGATAAGAAATGGACAATAGACATAAAAAATAGTATAGCTTATTTTTCAGTTTTAGCACATCATCACCAATTGTTTGTTTATCCACCTTTTATCACAGAAATGTATATAGATAATAATTTATATTGTCTCCTTACTTTGTGACAATCTGTTAGGCCAGTTGTTGTCAAATATGTTCAGGAGAGAGTCCAAACTTCATAGTACTTTTCAAAAGACCACAAAGCATGACTGACTATGAGTTGTACAACCTAAGAGTGTGCCTTAAGTTTATAACATAAAATTGAACTTTCAAACATGAAATAAAATTACAGAACCAATATTGTTAACTTCTTCCTAAGTTTTCTGGAATGTTTAACTTTTTATTGCCTTCATTTCTTATCCTCTAGTACTTGATAACAGGTACAGAAGGATGCTGAAGAGCTAGCTCAAGTCCATAATAAAATTGAAAGCACACCATGTTAAATTTAACCTACCTGAATTCTAGGAATGGTTAGCAGTATCTTCTTTAGTGACATAATAGCTTTTGTCCCACTTGAGGTATAAATAATATGTAAATATGTAGATAATACTTGTTGATACTTTGCCAGTCTTTGTTGGGTCTTACTGTGGGTTTGAGTGAAGTATCTAGTCACATAGATGAGCCAAAGAGATTCTCTCTCTCTCTCTCTCTCTCTCTCTCTCTCTCTCTCTCTCTCTTTCTCTCTCTCTCTCTCTTTCTCTCTCTCCCTCTCTCTCTCTCTCTCTCCTCCTCCTCTCTCCTCTCTTCCACTCCCTCTTCTCCCCTCCTCCAGTCTACCATTAAAAGATTTTGGCCTGGTTTTATCTATTTTCAAATTCTCTTTATGAGGCAGGTGTGTGTGTGTGTGTGTGTGTGTGTGTGTGTGTGTGTGTGTGTGTATGTATCTTCTCCTGTGACATCACTCTCCTCTTTCTCATCTCACATCTCAGAACATCTTGATGTCTCCCTATCCCATGGCTGTCTCTTAGAGGTCAGCCTCTCCAAAGCCAGCCAGCCAGCATACATTCTTTCTGGCCTGATCATTCTTTTTGACATTAACTTCTGGACCAATGAGCCATCATTTTTCCATCCAACTTTATGGTTTGTTTCCACTGTTTTTGTTTGGTCTTTACATATATATTGTAAGCATTTTATTCATATTGTCAATAGTTATTTTTGAGCACAGACAGAATAATAATGAATAACAACATATCTCTGCCTCCATCGTTTTATGTGTAAAATAACTGTCTTGCTGGTCTTTCCTAGAGTATGAAATCCTAGAGAATGAGAATTTTCTGTTTTTTTTTTTTAACCAGTTATTGGCATATTGAGATGTTCACCAATCACTGAATTAAACTATTAATTCACAAATAAGAGCAAAATGAATTTTAGGTTCACTCTGCTGCCTCAATTATATATGTATGTGCCTTCAAAAGATCCTGATCATTGGTTACACACATTCTGCTGACTCCAACATGTTGCTGGTTATCATTGGTACTAATAGAGTTAATATGAAGTGCACTTTTCCAGATTTCTTTTTTCATAATGAGAAAGAAATGGATACTAAACCAAAAAAATCTCAGAGAAAACCCTAGGCCTTATGAACCAGATAAAAGAGATAACAGTTATGCAACAAGGAAGTCATATAAGCAGGTTAGAAGAAGAGACTGAACTATTCACCTCATTCAACATCCATTCAGAACAGAGGGTCACTAGCTGCAGCTGTTTCAATTTTTCCAATTTTACCCTCCAAATTAGACACGTGCCTTCCATTTACTCTAATAGGAGCCATATGTGCTTTGTTGATGGCCATCCTTATCGCCAAAGAAGAGAAGTGCTGAGTTCCTGCCACCCACCCACATCTGTGGCTTAAATAAGCCACAAACAAATGAAAAGCAAACATGCTGCTGGCATGTTAAGAGACTATGGAACTCAACAAAACCAGCAAGAGGAGAGGCTGGGTGTAACACTGTGCTGGTGGTCTTCTTTCTCATCATGAAAGGTCTAGAACAAGATTCACTGTTTAGTGTTACTTGGTGCTTCCCTTAATGGGGATTTTTATAAAACATCAGATCAGGGCACGGAACTCCACACTTAGTGGTGCTAAGAGGGCCATCAAGAACTTTATTGGACAAATGCTCACTTGATTTTTTAAAAGTTATCAGTAGAGCTATGTTACCATCTTCATAGTACCATGTGTGTTTAAAGAAAAAGGGTGTCTCTGTTTGGTTTATTTTTATTTTTTATTTTTTTTTATATTTTTGCTGTGAAGAGACACCATGAGCAAGGCAACTCTTACAAAGGACAGCATTTAACCAGGGCTGGCTTACAGTTTCAAAGGCTCAGTCCATTATCATCATGGTGGAAAGCATGGCAGTGTGCAGGCAGACATGGCACTAGAGAATGAGCTGAGAGATCTACAAGTTGATCCAAAGAGAGCCAAAGGAGTCTGTTTTCTGCAGGCGGCCAGGTGGAGGGGTCTCCTCCACACTGAGTGGAGCCTGAGCATAGGACCTGAAAGCCAAACCCCACATTGACTCACTTCCTCCAACAAGGCCACACTTCTTAATGAAGCCACTTCTTATGGGCCAAGTATATTCAAACCACCACAAAGGGATAAACAAAACCAAACACATTTTAAAAAGTATAGTCAGTGAATCAATAATCACGATATATTTAAACTAGATGGTTACCAATGATTAGCAATAGTAGATTTGACAAATTAAGAAGCTACATAAATACCACTTATAGAACTTAGTAATCTAGTAGGCACTAGATTGTCGCCATCCTCACAATGCATAGCTAACTGAAGAGAGGGAGGCTACACTCAGGGTTCTTTGTGATCATAAGTCTCTTTTAAGCTCAGTAGGCTTGTGAATTTAATAATGACAGAGTTAATTGTCTTGTCTAGCCAATGGGTCCTAGAGTAATGATTAGCTTAATATTCTCTAGCTTGACTGTATCCCAATTTAGTTCAAAAGTCTGACCTCACTTTTTCCTTGTCACCAGGTTGTAGCCAATGATAAAGTCTTTTCCTTGAGTTCATCATCACCTTTATGGTCAGAGAAATCACAGTTAGGAGGTATTTAGAAAAAGTCAGTAGAAGAAAATCTTTGACACCCCTCCATGGTGCTCATCTTATCTTCTGTTCCACATTTACTTTCACATCTAACTAACTTGGAAGGGAGTATATAGTATCTCTCTAATCCTGAAAATATGAAGATAATCAGACTCTAAAATATTTCCAATTATCTGTTGGTTGAAAGGTGGGTTTTTTGTTTGTTTTGTTTGTTTGTTTATTTGTTTTTTAGTGACACTTTACAATCTTCCCTTCTTTTATGTAGACTAAAAGTATGGGTGTTCTTTGTAAACCAAATCTCTTTTCTAGCTAAACCTCAGTGAGGGCTCTAAGGAGACCTGTTCCAGTCCCAGATTTTAGAGTATTTCTACAAAGTTTCTTACTATTTTCTCATTGTTAAGGACATTGTATATTTCCAGATACACTAGATGACAGATCAACAGCCATTTTAAAACTCGAGGTTCTTAGACTAGTAATGTAAAGACGTATCTTCACCATCTCCAACACTAGACCAACTAATTCCACATTTATTTACAACTATCCTATTTATAACAATTTTTTAAACAACTACTTTCTGTATTAGATACTTTCCATTTTGAATTATAGAAAATTAGCTCAGTATTAATTAAAGGAACTCATTGTGTTTTGTATGTGTCACAGAAAATAGTTTTTGTCAAAAACCAACTACCTATATTGTATAAAAAAGCTTAGTTCGTTTGAAGTTAACATATTTGAATGATGTTATCATATATAAGCCTGCTTTATTTTAACACATGAATTCTATTTTGTGTAATTTTTGTCATGATATTAGTATCATCAGAAGAAAAGAATACAGTCTTGTCAATTGGAAAAAACAGATTTGCAATGTTACACTGTCTCTTCCTGACCTGTTGAGAAGTTTGTAGTGCTAAAGAGGTCCCTGTTTCCTGCAGATGATGGCAAGGTTTGTTATTCAGAAACATGATCAAAACATTTGGCCAATGGGGCACTTCTTTAGAAGTCTTTCTATTACTCCAGTAAGAAATTACAGTCACTCATGAATTTGGAGCTGGTCAAAGGGAGTATTTCAGTAGGAATCAGTGAATTCTACAGGGCTGTTGTACAGCCTAATGACTAAATATTTACTTGAAAATTGCTGAAAGAATGGATTTTACCTTCTCTTTGTAGTTATTCTACAAAATGATAAGCAAATGAGGTAATGAACATAGAATTAGCTATATATGTCATGTATTTATATATTTGTATGTCTGTCTACCTATCTATCTATCTATCTATCTATTATCTATCTATGTATCATCTATCTATGTTGAGCATGCATAAGAAGGCCTTGGTGTCAGGAAACATGTATATGTTTTATTTTTAATTAGAGTTCATTAGGCTGATGTAAAGGTGAATAATTAATCCACTCTGAGATCCTGGTGGGTGATTGAACTTCTTGTCACCTCTAGAGTTCTCTGGATTTGAGAATGAAACACACACACACATGCACACGCACATGCACATGTAGTGTTATTTTTAATATGCCTTACTAGCTTAACAGCTAGGCTTCTCCCTAACTCCACGTGGCTAACACACTTTCCTCTTCTATATTCCTGAGTTAACACCTTTTAAGATCTATATTTCATCTATGCTATCCCAGACCCAATCAGGGAAATGGCCTTAAGTCTGACCTTTGTGTTTACCTGTCATTCGAGTTTCTCCTTCTTCTCCCTTCATCCTTTGTCCAGGAAATCTAAAAGTCCCACTTCTGTCTCCCTGCCCAGCCATTAGGTGTTGGCAACTTTATTTCCCAATCAGAGCTGACTGGGGGCAGGCTGCCTTTAGCCTATGTGTGGGACACTGCAAACTGGTTTTTGTTGGGGGGGGGAACAAAATTAGCATCAGAACACAAATCACAACAGGCTGAGAAGAAATTATAGATCCTGGGTATGAAAAATAAAGGAATGGACCATTGACAATAAAGAGATAGAAAGCTATATATACAGGCATAAGTCTTAGGTTTGTAAAGGAAAGGAGAAAACTGGATATCCTGAGGAAGCTCCAGTTTTTAAGGACAGAGTCTTTTAGAACCTTGTGGACAGTTATGTGATACTGTTGAGATGACAGTTGAGGAGACAGTACCTTTAAGCTTATTTTGTTATCTAAGTTCTCTGTCACTTTTCAAGAAATGTTAGCTTGACACTAATGGCCTGCAGTATTTTAAAAATATTTCCGAGTTGTGCTGGTGCAGTAGTTTACCCATTCTAGTCTGGAGGGCATTCAGTAGTGTTTGGGCTGCAGAAGAGTCTTGTAAGTCATTACCAAATCCCTGATGCAAAATGAGTACACTCAGGATAATTGTGATTATAGAGGCTTTGTTTTTATGACGTACCAGTTCTCCTCAGTGCTTCTTTATTTCTAGCAGTTCTCTATGTTCCTGCCTTGGAAATGTCCTATTAAACAGATTTGAGACCATTTTCAGTATTACTGTAGTATTAAGCTTACATATGGAAATAGACAGACATCATGTATCAACAGGCATGGACAGCTGTTATTGTAAAAAAAAAATAGGAGGGCTGGTTAGTCATAGAAATAATATTGGTCAGAAATTCACCTAATTGCACATTAGGATCATTAAAGGAGCTTTTAAAAACACCTGGGCCTTACTTAGTGGTTTAAATGTAATTTGTCTGTGCTTGCTAGGTATTAGTATATTTTAGAGGCTTTCCAGATGATCTGAATGTGCTTGAAGATATCAGAACCACTCTTATAAGGATGATTACCATCCAGCATGCAGAAGAAGGCCACAGTCATATAGCTACATTACATATACACATTGTTGAACAGTATATACATTTTCTCTAATAGCCTTCTACCATTTGCCTAATTTAGTCTGACACAAAGAAGTCTGGTAGTAGGGATTTTAGAAAGTAAAGTGAGTTTCCACTCAAGTTCTTTTTCTGCATTTGTATAAGGAAGCAGAAGTTGACCTGTAGAACATCAGTGAACCCAAAAGGCTAGGGCTACATTTCTATACTGCATTTGTCATTGACAGGAGAGCCGACCCAGAGGTAAAGGCCAGAGTGAAAGGCAACCAAGTCCTACAGAGAAAACAGCATTCAAGTAAACTTTCTGGCTTTCTGCATACACAGAAAGAAGGGTCAGGGATGCTGAGTTCAGAATCCAGTGACACTTGGTTCATAATTGTCATGAGTGGTTGCACCAAATGCTGGTGGGAGGTACATACATTAAGGAGAAACATTTGATGTTGCTTTGAGTCAAAATATCAGGTATCTGATGTCGTCCCTGGTCACACATTTTGTTCACTGTCTGGCATTCATTCTCTGAGCCTTTCTTCTCAGGACCATCCTGATGTTCCTCTCATTGTCAGATACTGTGCTTATCATCCTGAGGCCACTCTCATGCCTGTATGTCTAGCACCTTCTAAAATTAAATCTCAGAAAATAACCTCACTTTGATCATTCCCTGTATTGGGCATGCTTCACTATGGAGAACATCTGTTTCTGTTCTGAGAAAGAACCTCCTATGTGTTTAGTGTGGATCTTCAATATCACTGGGAGACACTAGCTGTTCATATTAAGACTGTATTAAAAACTATCCTTTTAGCGATGCAGGACCTATCTGCTCTGCTGGAACCACATTTTCCTTCAGATCCAAAAATCTGTCCTGGACAGATCTGGTACTCCAGACTCCCTCCCACACCCAGAGACAACTTGACTCCCAGGAGGTCTTGTCACAACCAGGCTCACAAGTTAGACCCCATGCCGCAATACCTGACCTAACTGGGACACCCCCCCCCCCATGGGACCCAGTGTACGTAGGACCTATCTACTCTGCCAGAGATACATCTTCCTTCACATTGGCAAACGTGTACAGGGGCAGATCAGGTGCTCCAGCTTCCCCATAACCCATGCATCCCCAGAGACAGCTTGACTCCCAGGAGGTCTGTCATAACCAGGCTCACAGATCTGTTGCTCCAGATTGCCTCCCACACCCAGAGACAGCTTGACTCGAGGAGGTCCACCATACCTAGGCACACAGGAGAGACAGGTTCCAGTGAGAGATAACAAGGCCAGTTGACATCAAAGATAGCAAGATGGTGAGAGGCAAGTGTGAGAACATAAGCAACAGAAACCAATGTCACTTGGCATTGTCAGATCCTAGTTCTCACACCATAGCAAGCCCTGGATACCCCAACACACTGGAAAAGCAAGATTGGGACCTAAAATACTGTCTCATTAAGATAATACAGGACATTAAGGAGGACATAAATTACTCCCTTAAAGAAATACAGGAAAACACAGGTAAACAGGTAGAAGTCCTTAAAGAGGAAACACATAATTCCTTTAAAGAAATACAGGAAAACACAATCAAACAGGTGAAGTAATTAAACAAAACCATCTGGGATCTAAAAATGGAAATAGAAACAATAAAGAAATAACAAAGGGAGGCAACCCAAGAGATGGAAAACCTAGGAAAGGGATCAGGAGTTACAGATGCAAGCATCACCAACATAATGCAAGAGATAGAAGAGAGAACCTCAGGAATAGAAGATACCATAGAAGATATTGACATAACAGTCAAAGAAAATATGTAATAAAAAAAGCTCCTAACCCAAAACATCCAGAAAATTAGGATACCTGAAAAGACCAAACCTAATAGAATAAGAGGAAAAGAAGAGAGTAAAGATTTCCAATTCAAAGGGCCAGAAAACATATTCAAGAAAATCATAGAAAACTTTCCTCACCTAAAGAGATGTCCATAAACATAAGAAGCCTATAGAACACTAAACAGATTTGACCAGAAAAGAAATTCCACCCATCACATAATGATTAAATCATTAAATAAATAAGCAGAAGAAAGAAAGAATATTAAGAGCTGTAAGGGAAAAGGCCATGTACCAAATTAAGGCAGACCTATCAGTATTATACCAGACTTTTCAACAGAGACTCTAAAATCCAGAAGACCTTGGATAGATGTCATGAAGACCCTAAGAGAACACAAATTCCAGCACATGCTACTATAGCCAGCAAAATTCTCAATCATCCTGGGTGGAAAAATAAAGATATTTGATGCCAAAACCAAATTTAAAAAATATCTTTCCACTAATCCAGCCCTACACAGGATAATAGAAGGAAAACTCCAGCACTAGAAGGGAAACTACACCCAAGAAAAAAACAAGAAATTAATCACCTCACAACAAATCCAAAAGAAGGGAACCACACAACATAATACCACTTCTAACAACAGAAATAACAGGAACCACCAATCATTGATCCTTACTATCTCTCCACATCAAATCAATTCCCCAATAAAAAGACATAAGCTAACAGACTGGACACGTTAACAGGACCCAATATTTTGTCGCATACAGGAAACACATCACATTGACAAAGATAAACATTACCTCCGAGTAAAAGGCTTGAAAAAAGTTTTCCAAGCAAATGGTCCAAGAAACAAGTTGGTAGCCATTCTAATATCCAATAAAATAGGCTTTCAATCGAAAGTTATCAAAAGAGATAGGAAAGGACACTTCATACTCATCAAAGGAAAAACCCACAAAGATGAACTCTCAATTCTGAACATCTGTCCTTCAAATGCAAGGGTATCCACAATTGTAAAAGAAACACTACTAAAGCTCAAAACACACAAAGAACCTCATACAATAATAGTGGGAGACTTTAACACCTCAATCTGACCAATGGACAGATCATGGAAACAGTACATAAACAGAGACACAGTGAAACCAACATGTTATGACCCAAATGTATTACACACACATACATACATACATACATACATACATACATACATACATACATATACACACACACACACACACACACACACACACATATATATATATATATATATATATATATATAAAACATTTCACTCTAAAACAAAAGAATATACTTTCTTCTCAGCATCTCATGGTATCTATCTTCTCTAAAACTGAATGTATAATCAGACACAAAACAAGCCTCAACAGATATAAGAAGACTGAAATAATCCCATGCATTCTTTATGATCACCATGGACTAAGGTTGGTCCTCAATAATAACATAAACAATAGAAACCCCACATACTCATGGAAACTGAACAACTCTCTTCTCAATGATAACTTGTTCAGGGAAGAAATAAGGAAAGAAATTAAAGACTTTCTAAAATGACGGCACAACATACCCAAACTTATGGGATACAATGAAAGCAGTGCTAAGAGGAAAGTTCATACCACTGAATGTCTTCATAAAGAAATTGGGGAGATACTACACAGCAAGTTAACAGAGTATCTCAAAGCTCTAGAACAAAAAAAAAAAAAAATCAAACACACCCAAGAAGAGTAGATGGCAAGAAAAAAATCAAACTCAGGGCTTAAATCACCTAATTAGAAACAAAGAGATCTATACCAAGAATTATCAAAACTAAGAGCTGGTTCTTTGAGAAAATCAATAAGACAGATAAACTCTTAGCCAATCTAACTAAAAGCCACAGAGACAGTATGCAAATTAACAAAGTCAGAAATAAAAAGGGAGACATAACAGATACTGAGGAAATTAAAAAAAAATCATCAGATCTTACTACAAAAGCCTATACTCAAAAAAGCTGGATAATCTAGAAAAATGGATGATTTTCTAGACAGACACCAAAGTTAAATCAAAACCAGATAAACAATTTAAACATTTCCATAAGCCTATGGAAATAGAAGCAGTCATTAAAAGTCTCCCAAACATAAAACCAAAAAGCAAAAACAAACATACAAACAAAACTCCAGGGCCAGATGGTTTTAGTGAAGAATTCTATTAGACTTTAAAGAAGACCTAATACAAATACTTCTCAAAGTATTCCACAAAATAGGAACTGAAGGAACACCACCAAATTAGTTCTATGAAGCCACAGTCACACTGATACCTAAAACACACAAAGACCCATTGAAGAAAGTGAACTTCAGACCATTTTTGCTCATGAATATCAATGCAAAAATACCAAATAAACTGAATCCAAGAACTCATCAAAACAATCATTCACCATGATCAAGTAGGATTCATCCCAGGAATACAGGAATGGTTCAATATATGGAATTACACCAATGTAGTCCATATAAAAAAACTCAAAGAAAAAAATCACATGATCATCTCATTAGATGCTGTAAAAGCATTCAACAAAATACAACACCTCTTCATGTTAAAAGTCTTGGAAAGATTAGGAATTCAAGACCCATACCTAAACAAAATAAAATCAATATACAGCAAACCAACAGCCAACACCAAGTTAAATGGAGAGAAACTTGAAGCAATCCCACTAAAATCAGGGACAAGAGGCTTCTCACTCTCTCCCTATTTATTTAATGTAGTATTCCAAGTTCTAGCTAGAGTAGACAACAAAAGGAGGTCAGAAGGATACAAATTGGAAAGCACGAAGTCAAAGTATCAGTACTTCAGTAAAGTGGCCGGATATAAAATGAACACAAACAAATAAGTAGCTTTCCTTTACACAAATGATTAATGCGCTGAGGGAGAAGGAATCAGGGAAATGACACCCTTCAGAACAGTCACAAATAGTATAACATATATTG
>JADRCD010206062.1:0-18593 GCA_019843815.1 Montemys delectorum | reverse complement strand
TTTTAGGGAGTCTCTTTCCACCAGGGGTCCAAATACCTGCTGAGGCATTTCATTGGCCATTGTTTTGTTTTAACATTCTTGAAGGGATTTGTACACACTACAAAGTGCTTCCAATTAATTATGGGATTCACTCTTTTCTAGCAATTTTGCTGATTTGTGTAGCTTACAGCTGAGTTTTAGAACCCATCCGACAGAACAGAAAGGTATATATTCCTTGTTTGCAGACAGACCCCAGTTTTTTAGTTTCATGTCAATTTTTGTACAGGCTTCATGATGCACATTCTCTAGTAAAGCATGCTTGCAGAGAAGGCATGATGTAGCATATAGATACATTGTGAATTTACCAGCTTTCCAATAAATTATTCCTAATGCTTATTAAAGTAGAGATTACTTTGAGTTCAAAGCAGTGGAGGTGGGAAGACAAACAGGGGGCAGAACAGCATACTTGATAAGGTTCTGACCTGCACTTAGCATTTAATTAGATGATATTAAGGTGCCAAAATCACTGGTTTTTACATGAAAAATTTCAGGCCACTACTTTTATAGAATAGAATCTATTTTTATTTCATACATTCAATTTATTGCGTGAGGGAGACAAATAATGAAATCAATGGATATACTGTTTGTTACAAGGAATATTTAGTCATAATAAATATTAAGCACAATTTTAGACATTGGATTTAGTTGCTGTACTCTATATTCATAAATGACCAATAATAGACAAGATTGAAGGAAATTAGATCTCTTCCAAAACTGTGCTTATCAGATGTTGATTACCTTATCAAAGTTAGTTCATGACAGGATGAATCAAGTCTCCAATTTAGGAAGGGAATTTGACTATGGCTTTTTCAAATAGTGATCCCTCCAACATATTTTAGTATAACTTGACTTATAATATTGTAATGCTAATGATCAATTTTCTGGAATGTAAATGTTCCAGAAATACTCCTTAAATACCAAATCTCAAAACATGCTTAAGTTCACCATGAGTTAAACTATTAAAAGATAATAAATCAATACTAATGCCCCTGAGGTAGAGGCCAGAATCTTTTCTAAGGAATGAAGTGAACATGTCATAAAGCTGTTGTTTTTTAAGTGATTAACTTGGTAATTAACTATTTAAACCATTTGTTGAAAGAATGAGTTGAATAATAACAGAATCTAACTATAAAACAATAATTCTGAAAAACAACAATTTATCCCATGATTCCTCTGGCAATAAAAGCAATATTGTATACAACTAAATATACTATAATAATTTTCTATTTATCAGAAAAACATGCACTGTCTAATCTCTGTCTTTTCTTCTAGTGTCTCTACAATATCACTCTAATTCCTTCTCTAATATGAAGGACAGTGCACAATGAACTTACACCTCTTGCTAATAATTTCTCATTCTAAATCCCTGAGAGCAAACTCTAGTGCATGAAGCAGTGCAGATGACTGGTATCCCATGACTGGTAATATGAGAGACAGGAGATCCTGTGTCTAACTCCAAAATCTATGCATTAAATGCTTCATAATAGGGCTTAGCTGATTGATGCAATTATTCACATTTCTTCTAGACCCTGCCCTACAGTTGCCTAGCAATGGCCAAGTAGAAAAAGACTGTTCTCTCTCTTTCTCTCTCTCTCTCTCTCTCTCTCTCTCTCTCTCTCTCTCTCTCTCTGCTGTTCCAGCTGGCCTCTTTCTCCATCCTCTCTCTTTCTGTCCTTCTCTTCTCTGATTCCTTTCTTTCTCTGCCTCCCTGAATAAACTTCACTTTATACTAGCCCCGTCTATGGGGGTGGGGGGAGGTGGGAAGGAGGGGAGGTGGAGCTAAGACACGCCTTCCCACTTCATCATGCCACAATGGCTTTCCAAATATTTATCAATTACAATATTGCTAGAATTTTTGGTCTTGTCACACATATGAAAAACAAGACATGACCAAGTATGTCTATAACCAAACATTTTACTATTGTTAGACACACACACACATACACACACACACACACACACACACACACACACACACACGCACATGCACATGCACATGCGCACGCGCGCGCACACACACACACACACACACACACACACACACACACACCTCAGTCAGGAGAATTTGCAATTTCCTCATGTGGAAGAACTTATCCTCTCATAGTTATTTTAAAAATTAATTTCAAAGGGCCAGAATAAAATACTATTTTATTCTGAAAATAAATTCAAGGAACCAAAATTTGCCCCTGAACTATGTGCTGGAATTAATGACATTATAAATATAAATTTATGTAACATCTTGTCCTTCGTTGAAAACTTTAGACCTGAAGAGAATCATTCTTTCTTGGGCTCAAAGAAATCACAGACTCCAGGAAGAATAGCTCCTCAGTTCTACTGAAAAGTTTTCTATGGTGGTTGTTGAACTGTAGAATGGTAATCATCTACAACCATTGAAAACACACTAACAGGAAAAAGAAGACAACCCAAGTCACCAGGTCACCTAGTCACCTAGTCACCTAGTCACCTAGTCACCTAGTCAGCAGGAGGGGAACAGCAGGCAGTTGTTTACCAATGGGTTTTCTTGTTCCACCACTGGGAAGAAACCAGCATCCTCTTTCCAGTACTGAGGTCCTGGACTGAGGGGAGAAAACTCCTCCAATACAAATGAGTGTCAGCCAAGGGTAGATTATCACCTCCCACACATTGAACAGGGAAGGACTGAAAAGCACACAAAAGAACATCTGATGTGCAAGAAGAGAACATTCTAGCAATATTGTAATTGGTAAATATTTGGAAAGCCATTACATCAATCAGCTAGACAGAAAAAACATGTCAGTTTTCCACAATACCCAACAGGAAAAATTCCATTCCTACAAAAATTTCAGTGTAAAAATCTAGCCTTACATTTGCTTGAATGAAGTATAGGCACAATGTTAAACCCGACAATTAGAATTTTTATTATGGTTTAAAATCTAAATATAATTAAAATTATTATATACGACTAAAAGAAAAGTCTTTTATGGACAAATCGGAGGGAAAAAAAACTACAATTTATACAAAAAAAGTTGGCACTCCTAGTATATTAGAACTTCTCTAAAACACAGAAAATGTCAATGAGGTAATAAGGAGGGGCAGCCATGTCAAGCACTGGTTTGTGCAACCCTAATAGAAGCTACCCCTAATTAATGAAAAGAAGATCTGTCTTTAATGTTGGGCCATCATCCACATTCTTTATTATAAGATTACTGTCAACCAACTAAACCCATTATTGACCCACCCTGTGTTAGATTAGCAATGTCTAACAACATGAAGTACAGACTCTGTGTTCCAATGTACACAGGAAAGATGCACCGAAGGGAAAATATTTTTAATTTATTTAAAATAAACAGAAAATTATTTTTTTAATTTATTTAATAAAAACACAGTCAATGGAGCTAAAACAAAGAATGCTGCCCTAAAGATTTTTGTCACCTAAAGAAAAGGACAAAGTGAAGAAAACTGTGACATGGAGAATCTGAACTCGATCTGACCTGAAAACCTCCTTTCTTAGGAATAGCTACCATCACTACAGAAGGGGCTGTGCAACCTTCAAAGGGAAGGAAGAAGCCAGTACTCCTATGTAGCTGTGATGCCTGTGATCTGCAAGGAAAAGCAACTAACACTTCAAAATTTCCCTAAAGATAAAATATTCCTGCCTTGGTGATAATCAACAACTGTCTGATCAGACTTAAAGCCAGCTCAGCAGAAGGTAAGCCATTCCTAGTGATTGAAACATACCCAATTTCCTAGGGCAAGAGATGTCATGGATCTTAGAGGAGAACCTCTTACTGCCACTTTAGTAAAACAGCATAGTCCCTAACGGCACTCCAAATACTTAAAACCTCAACGATATGACTGCTTAAGCAAAACCCAAATAGACATACTAACATGGAAGGGGGGATCTCTCAGGGTCCTACTCCTAAGCAAAAAGGTACAGGTAGCTGAAAAACTGAGAAGTTTTCTCTACAAATAAGACTTTAATTGGTTATCCAATACCAACTGCTCAGGCCTGAAATCGTACACATACAATTAATGCCTAAATGAACTTGGCGAATTGCATTCATATATTTAGTCATATATACAACCATATCAATAGGAAGGAAGTCATGGACTGAGAGGCAGCAAAGTGGAGAGGTAGAGACTCGAGAGGGTCTGGAGGGAGGAAAGAAATGGAGAGAAATTATGTAATTGTATCTTAACTGCAAAAAAAAATTGAAAAAGAAAGAGGCTGTGGAATGAAGAAGTATTTTTAAACTGTATATTTGATGAGAAATTAGTATGCAAAGTAAACAAATTTACACAGCTGAGTAACAAGCACTGTAGCCTGTGAAAGCCTGGGCAGCAAAGCCATCAGGAAACAGCATCCTGCTTCTGCTCAAACATCACTTTATTACTTTGGGTTCACCTTGGATGTTACAATCCCTAGCAAGTAACAATCGAGTGCTCTTTCCTCTTTTGTTACTCTTTGTATTTAAATAAGAAGAGCTAAGTGCTATATTACTGTTGTATAATAATCCAAGGTCTATTTGTTAATTATAATGAAGACTATCTTGGTTTGAATATGCTTGGCCCAGGGAATGGTACTATTTGGAGGTGTGGCCTTGTTGAAGTAGGTGTGCAACTGTGGGCATGGGCTTTAAGACACTCATCCTAGCTACTTAGAAGCCAGTCTTGTCCTCTTAGCTGCCTTCAGAACAAGAGGTCAGATTCTCAACTCTTCCCGCTCCATATCTGCCTGGATGCAGTTGTGTTCCCACCTTGATGATAATGGACTGAACCTCTGAACCAGTAAGCCAGCCCCAATTAAATATTGTCTAAGAGTTGGCTTGGTTATGGTGTCTGTTTACAGCAGTAAAACCCAAACTAAGACAAACACATTTTAGAAAATATATTTTTTGAGAAATGATATACATTCATATATTTTTCTGAGCTACCAGATCTGAAGGAAATTAGCAAATAAAAAGCACACAACACTATTTCCATATATTTTACACATATTATGTATTTTATTTTAAAATCCTATGCAGTCAACTACGGAACAGACTAAGGTATACAAACATATTTTTCTGACGAAACATTGACTCATAGTGCAGGTAAAAATAATATTGGAAAAGCTTCATAGACATTCCCCATTCACTCTTTGTACTTATCAATCTATCTATAGGATACTCAGAACAAGAGCTTCAGTCTGCTGTAGTATTGGTCACATAGATTAAATCTAGTACACCCACACTGATAGTTACCTTCTGCTGAAAGATTGCTAACAAGCTTCATCCTTTTATTAAGGTTAAAATTTTATTAAGATTTAAATTTGTAGAAGTCTATAATTACTGTAGTCTTCATATCTATATGACTAAAATGTCCCCTTTTTCATTCTAGTATTGTTTATACACTAGTCTAAAATTGTATTTTGATGCTTTTTAAATTTTAAAAATGTTATTTTGCTTTATGAAATGTGTATGAAAGCACACAGTGAAAATGTCACCATTGCTTAGACCCCTGTGCTTTGATGCTCAGCAGTAATATATTGTGGATTTTTCCAATTCAAATGCAGAAATGAATTATTACAAATATTTTGGCATCTGGTTCTGAACAATGAAAGATGATATTAAAAAACCATCATAAACAGCATCAGCTTAATAGAATATGAATCACTTACCTTTCTTATTTATCTAGCTGCTGAATAGTATAAGATTTGACTTTCCCTTTATCTCTCTGTTAGTGTGTATATATATCTGTGTGCCTCTGTGTGTATATGTACATAAAAAAGGAATGAAAACAAAGGCTGCCTATGCTACAATGAACATACTTCATTTCACAACTTAATTTGATTTTGAATTTATACTGGAGATTGATAACTTTGGTCCCCTTTCTTTGCTACTAATAAACCTGTTAAAGGAACAGAACTTGCACAGCCAACTAACCATCAGCAACTAGATAGGCATGAGAAACTCTTGGTGAAGACAATTTGGTGAATATAATATACTCAGAAAGCAATGACTGTTTCCATACACAAATGCCTGAACCAGAACACATATATACACTCTTGTTGTATAACACCAGGATTCAGCACCATATGCTGGATATACAAGACACAAGTGACAGTCCATTGTTCCTTAGTATAATAACCAATCAAGAAGGTCTCCTGGAGAAAGGAACTCTTTAACTAAGTCTTGAAAATCCAATTATTGCTGTATGGCAAATCTACTCATGTAATATTGTCCATGGTTCCCCTCAAACACTAAAACTTTGGGTGTGTGAAGGGGGCATGGTGGGCAGCTGTATATGATTGTTTTCTTCAAGTATATTATAAAGATAACATGACAAGTATATCATAAAATAATATCAAGGTCAGTAAGAAATAAGGCTGAAGGGAAGAATTCTCCTGTGACATATCAAGACAAGGATCATC
Source organism: Montemys delectorum (assembly GCA_019843815.1). Classification (NCBI taxonomy): domain Eukaryota; kingdom Metazoa; phylum Chordata; class Mammalia; order Rodentia; family Muridae; genus Montemys; species Montemys delectorum. The sequence continues at coordinate 12,163 of JADRCD010206062.1, read as the reverse complement.
AGCCAGAGAAAATTTTGACTCTAATTTGTGAAAGCCCTACTCATATTTGTGTTCGGTAGGACAATATCATAAACAATTATAAATCAACAAAAAATTTGTTTTATGATTCCATAAAGAAACTAATGTTGTGAATGCTAATTTTAACATAATTAACTAAAGAACTATGAAGGAAATACTGTGAAGTACAGACTGGATGCAGGATTGGTGGTTGTAGGTGGATAGGTCTGCAATGGTCCAAGTGAGAAAATTAGAGAGCAAGCTGTAACAAATGGACAGAAATGTTATGGAAACAAGTGAACCACACATAGGAACCAGGAGAACCCATGGGGCTGCTGTGAGAGTGGAAATCTAATCCAGAAGACACTTTCTAGGGCTATGGTCCTAATGTAAGAGGTAAATAAAAAAAAAAAATAAAAAAACAGGATATAAATAGGAACAAGTGGGACAAAACATGAGGCTAAGTATGAGTGTAGTCTCCCAGACCATACACAATGCTTTAATTCTCAGGAAAACTCCCAGAGCAGAGCATGGAATTAGGTGTAGTTGCCAGCAAGATCTGGCATAATCAGAGGAATCAAAGAAACTTCAACAAAAGGAAAAAACTCAAGCTTTCAAGCTCCTAAGTTGACAATGTCAATAGGATATGCTCAGTTCTGCCAATAGTGTGCTGGGTACTGTGTGAAGAGCTCTGTCTACCAGTGAGTCTCATTGGAAACTCAACAGCACAGACGTTCCTTGAAGCCTGCAATGTAGACAAGACAATCTAGCACAGAGTCCACTCATAGAAGAAAAATCATTCTTCAGTTGATGATTGGATCAGAAAAGCTGTTCTCTAAGTTTGAATGTTGAAATCTTGATTCCCAATTAATTCAATGGCATTCACAAGGGCAGTGATTGAACCATGAGGGCTTCAGCCTCATAAATGGATTAATCTCCTGATGGAGTCATAACTCAATTAGCCATGAGAGGAAGGAGAGGAGACTTAGTAGGCAAGGCACAGTTGAAATCGGCAAAGGAAATAGATAGTTGGGAATATATCTTCAAAATATCTCACTTTCTACCCTGTCTTCATCTCCATTGGAGTTAGTCTTGGGAGTTATGTATTCAGATGCTGAGTTCTGTACCTCAAGATCAGGTTTCAGTCTGGACATGGGCATTGTATTGATCAATGTGCTGTAAAAAATGTTCTCTAATAATCCCTGATTGGTTAATAAAGAGCTAGAGGCTGCGAACTGGCAGGAGAGAGGGGAAGGTGAAACTTTGGGTTGATTAGGAGGGTCTCAGGTAGAGACCATGTTGGAGGAGGCAAGAGAAGGAGTAAAAGAAAGTCACAATAAGGCAGGATGGACCATGAAAAGGTGACCAAGAGAAACTTACCCTGAGGATACACATGGAACAGAGCAAGACTCAGTCGGCCAGTAACATGGGCTCTATGGCTGGGATATAGCTTAGAATAATTCAGAACTGGCAGAGATTGGAAGCTTTGTTCCACCATGTACATTACACAAGGATGCTTTACACAGGTTTAGAAACAATGCAAACACAGAAGGACTGAGATGTCTGAGATCACTAGTCAAGATAATTCTCTCCTTCTTTTAAATTCATGTTCTCAAGGGTTTTTTTCCACAATGATGAGAAGCTGCCTAATATATTCAACACAAAGCATGTTATATGAAGAAACAGTGCCAACACAATGCACTAGCATTAGTTTGAAGCATTTGAAAAACTTCATATTTATATTGGAAATTATTTACTATACAAATTCTCAGGTACCAAGCAAAGGCCAGCCTTGCTCATGAGCTTTCAAGAGCCAGGTCTTAGGACCATCATGTGAATCCTTGTACAGGTTTGATATGTTGTATGGTTTTATCGTTTTGGGCTTCCATGTCATTAGGTGAATTGATAAGTCAAAAAATAGGTAAAGATTTATAAAGAACCATGGTGAATCCTCAACCTGGAATGGAAGATTGTAAAAGTCGCCATTAGGAAAAGGATTCAAAGTCACGATTAGATGCTGACCATGGTCCTGAAATTTAGCTACGTTAAAGGTGGGCTGACATCTGGGTGTTACTCTACAGTGCTGTTACATGAGAAGTGTCTGTACATGAGTTTGAGAATGGCTATTACAGAGGTAAGAGCATTGCAAATCCTTGCCTGCACAAAGGAAGCAATTCCTCATCTTTTTAATTAAGTACAATGTTGGTGGTTGTGTAATTACTCACTTATTTCATGATTTATCCTGAAAACACATTGTATATTTAAGGCCATGGTACAAGCTAAGAAGCCACCTTCAGTGGTACACTCATGAATTATATTTGTTCACTTCCTTTTTTGTATAAAGGAGGACATTACGTACTCTAGTATCCACAGAATAAATAAGACATTTGAATTTTTATTCCATTTACCATTGAATTAGAACCATAAATCAAACAAGGAAGTTATTATAAGCGTATTATTATGTAAGACAGAAAGCAGTAAGTGCCTTATTCTCCCTTGATGTAATCAAAGCTCTCACCGGGAGTAAAATTCAGAATGTGTGAGCTGTTAAAGTTTCTTATTTTAAAAAGTTTCCAAACAGATGAAATTCAAGAATCAGTTTAACAACAGCAAATAGAGCTGAAGTAGAACCTGTACCTGAAACCAGCCCAGCACTGCCATGCCTTCCACACCCATCTGCTCTGTTCAGTTACAAGCCTTCTGCAAGCTCAGCTGAAGACCACTGTTAATATACTCTAGAGAACAGTCATCACAAGTGAGATTAACATCATCACCATAGTCCAGTCTGTGTGCCCGTCTCTCAGAGCCTGACTACTGAAGGCATAGAAGAGAGGGAAAGATGATGAATCGTGCTCCCAAGAGATACCTGAAGTATGTTTTGGGGGGGACTACAAGGAATTCTGTCCATCATGGAGTTTCAGAGTGAATCCAGGTGTTCTTTGGAGAACCACATTCTTTATCGTTTCTGTTTTGGGTTGGGGTAGGCAACATTCAGGCTGAAGTAACATAAGCAGCATTGCATCAATGGTCCATGTACCTTCTGAGCCTGCACATTTGTGAACAGCTGAGTGTCGGGCTCTCTTCGTATCTCTGTCTAGCTCTCTCATTGCTCTCTGTTTTCCCACTCAAGACAGAACAACAACTACATGTTGAGAAGACAAGATAAAGTAGAAGACTCTTGGACCATTAAGTTATAAAAGCCTCCAGTGTTGTTTGACCCATGATCATCCTTAACTATGTAAAATTTTGAGATGCTGAGTAAGTTTCTACAGGAAAACATGGTCAGATGTGCCCTAAAGGTTGGCCTCACTTTGGAGACGTTCTACTAGAATTTGATATACTCTCCAGTGGGTCCTGTGATATGATTCATAGGCCTATGAGAGTGTTATGTTCCCATAAAGTCTCAAAATGTAACAAAAATGTGAAGGATATCTCTTTTAATTCAAACTGTATCAGATGTTGAGACTGGAATTGAAAGACTGCATCTAGATAGAGGAGAAAGGAGCTAGAATGAGTGTACTTTCCAATAAGTGACATTTAAAAGAACAACATACTTCGGATCAGCCCTGCCAGTGTACATCAGAAGGCTGTCAGACATCACATCCCTTTGTGATACACTTTAAAAGCACCGGGTTCTTTATATAGATACATACATCTACTCTAAGTTCTAGATGCATAAGTAAGTATGTTTTTTTTTAAATGTCAAAAAGACTCTCTAGTGTCAGGAATCAAAATATTTTATATTGAACAGTCTAGGGGAGATAAACTTCTGCAATTCTTTGCTAATTAGAAACAGTGGTGATGAGGAGTTGAGCCATGAAATGACAGGACAGTAAGTGCTTAGAGAGAAGCAAATGTACAGAAATGAAAAATGTTTGTAATAGTTATGGTGACATTCCTGAACTGAGAGACAGAATTATAAAATCTTAGAAATGTTAAAATGCAAATGGCATCCAAATGACAATGACCCTAAGAATTGAACAATTTTGAAGTCATCACCTCTCCTATTCCTGACAATTAGCCTTCCCATGCACTATTCTCACACATTGACTCCGTTCCCCAACTTGACAATTTAATGGACTAAAATATCCTAGTTTGTACAAAATAAAAATAATTGACCAACCCACAAGATGTCCTCTGGGGGGGTTTAAGAGACATTTGAATTCCTCATCTTTGTACATAAACTAGTGCATTCTGTAAGAGTCTTTGAAATGTGCTGAAGTTTTGACCTCAAGAGAAGCCAATGAACTCACATATATTAGTAGTCGGACTTTACAACTTGAAGTCAGTATAATAGTCCATGGTGAACAGTTTGCACAGGACACAGGGGATCAGGTGTAAGGGAAAAGTGATCACTGACTAGGTGGCTGGGTTTGTTCTTGCCTCCTCAGCTTGGCTGGAAGGAGGAGCATACACAGGTCTGACAGGCAGAGGAGCTCTTCTGGTCTCCACTGTAGGCTCTCGATGGTATTTGCTATGAACACACATATCCCTCTCTCCTACACTCCCTCCTGCACTAGGAAAACCAGTCTCACCTTTTATTGTGTCATCTGTTCCTTTGTTTACAGTGCAACACTAGGCAGAGGCTGGCCACTCATGATATGCTTGTTGATAATATTTCTAATCTTCTCACCTTTAAGAAAATACCAACTTAGAAGAAAATCTAACTTCAGTATACCTTAGTTATTTCACAAAGCCATGGGAATATCCTATCCATGACTGTGTGGAAAGTTAGCAAAAAAGACTAAGCAAATGAATACTTAAGAATAATGTATTAGTTCAGTTAACATTTAAAAATAACTCCATTATTACCTTTTGTTTGTTTGTTTCCATCTTATATCTCTTTAAGGATCAGATCAATGAATCAAATGACCTCCATTGGATATTCCTAATACATCAGTATTTTATGTTAAATGTGTGTCTGTTAAACATTCCAATCAGTACTAATAGGCCTCAGCTGAGAATGGCAGTATTTAAATTTAACCAAAATAAATTTATTTGCAGTACAGAATTGCAGATTACTCTAAACAATGAATTTTATCAGGACATAGGATGCAACTGACACCTGCTTGAATGGGATCCAGGTGAACCATGTTGTCTTCTGTGTGGTAGTTCCATCACAAAGCCACCTTGCTATGATAGTACTGATGACACTGAAATGCCCTGACCAAAGCCTAATCCAAACTTCAGATTATCTACATGGTAAGTAATTGCATTAGATTCAAGATGTATAGCAGAACAGGAACACAGCATAGATTAATTGGCATAAGTGAGCATTTGTTTTCTCATAGTTCTAAGAAATAGAACTCCTAGATCAAGGTGAATTTTGGTGGGAGGCCTGTCTGTTTCTAATGTTTAGGTGGCTTCTTTCTCATTGTATTATCAGCAGATGCCATGGAAGAGAAGAAAAATTCTCTCTCTTATGTCTTATTATAAGGACACTAATCTCAACATGATGGCCTCACCCTCATGACTTCAGCTAAACTTAACTCTTTCATAAGTGTCTGACTTCCAGTTAATATCCCCTTAGAATTTAGTGCTTTACAGACAAACTGTGTGGGGATTCAATGCAGGTCATTCAGAAATTTAAGATAATACTAAAACTAGTACTTATATACATTCAAGAAAACTGGAGTATTAATTTAATAAACTTAGAAGCATTGTGGATGATGCCTTTGGAATATGGGGATCTGAGTTCTTTGAGCTGCAGAGAGCTCAGCAATAAGAGAACTTGCTGCTCTTTCAGAAAGCTCAAGTTCAGTTCGCAGCATGTACATTGGGCAATCTAATAGCCAGTGCTGACCACCACAGGTACCTTGTGTGGTATAACCACACACAAATACACAGATACACACACACACACACACACACACACACACACACACACACACACACACATTTCTTTAAAATAGCAGAAAGCTCAATCTATCAATGAAATGTGCCCCAGATGTTTGTTAAATGGACACCCTTGGTAAAATGGGATATATTTGTTATTTATATATTTCCATGTGATTCAAGGGATTTAAAATAAGTCATACACTTGAAGCTTCTTTACTTAATTTTTTTTCCAACTTAGGCTGCTGGGTGCCTAGCTGTGGATGGTGGAGTCTCCTACTCTTCAGAATCTAGCACTGCTGATAAATTTGGTTTCTGGCTCACTCTGCTTTACTTGGGATGAGATTGATGTTCTTCACCCACTATATACATGTCTCTGCTTGACTTTCCTGTACCATGAGCATTAAGATGTTGTAAGCCACCGAACAGGTAAATTGAAAATGGAAGGAGTCCTGCTGGAGAAAGTGATAAAGTAGTAATTGCTAGAGAACATATGCAGTTTCAAGATGGTGCCTGAAAATTTCCTTCCCTGAACATTTTTCTGTATCAGTTTATATCTTTTGATTTAAACTAGTTGACATGAAATGAAAATCTATGTGAATCCAGGACAACCCCCCCCCACACACACACACACACTCTAATGAACAGTAAGTACTTGCTTCTTCGGGAAGCTAATTGCTTCAACTTTGATTGCTTACCTTCTAAAGCCTCTGTTGCATTTTATATTATTTTATCTCCTTTACTCAGACACTGTCATCTTGCCCATATCCTCAACCAAACTGAAAGCCATTGACAGCTCCAGTCTCAAATGTTCTCTTGCTATTTTTGTCTCCTCTTCCCAGTGGCAATCTTCCAATCAAGGTCACCCATGGTTCATGATGCCCTATGGCACATTCCCTTTGGAAATGGTGACATCATCCTTCTCACTCCCTTCCTCAGATCCAACATCACCACCCTTCTCTGATCACCACCCTCTACATCTTTGGTGTCTTTTCACCAACAAATGTCAACCTGTTAAAATATTTGAAAGTGCCATGTTTCCTCAGCTCCTATATGTTTTACTGTTATTATCACACCTCTTTAACTCTCCCTTGAACTTGAAGAGCATCAAACCTGTGTTGTCATGACAACTAGTGTCTGGCACATCTTTTCTCCCTCCTTATGTCTACTAACATTCAAGTTATTTTTATTCATTTTCCCTTGTCATCATTACCAACCCTTAGTAATCATGATCTCTGATCTTCCTCTTATATGTCAATAAATAGAATATCCATTTTCCCATTTTCTCAGAGTACGACCATTCTTTGATAGCAGGGCTTTAATGTGCCACCATATTACACAACATCCTCAAGACATATTCTTGTAGGTGTGGTAGCAAGAGTACCATCAAGTTGCTCTGTGAACATCCTGCATAGCTTCATAGGTTATCAACATCCTTTTCCTCCCTCTTCATCAGCATTCATACAATCTCCCAATATACTTAGCCTTGTTTGTGGAATTCCTCCTGCACATGTTCATTACCTCACCCTATTCATGACAGAGTCTATTATTATTTGTACATTCAACAAGGAATTCAGTTGTTTTATTCTGTCTCTCAGTCTAGGGCTCCAGCCTCTATGCTCAGTGTAATGTTTATAAACAAGAGTTGAGTTGCTAAAAGTGTATGTGTGTGTGTTGGGGGAGGGGGGTGTGATGTATGTAAGGAATAAACTACCTGGTTTCGAATCCACTGGATCTCTCCCTAGAACAAGGATTTGCTGACCTCTTTCCTCTGTCCCAAAAATGTCAGGCTGTCCCCCACCTCTCTTCCAACACCCAGAATAGTCTTGATCCACCCTCATACTCAAACCAAAGCTTAGTGGTGAGTGTTTTCAACTGTAACAAGGGTGAGCTTCGTGGTGATTGTGTATTGCACTGGTTGGATCTTGAAAGTCTCCTCAAAGCCCATGTGTTCAGAGCTTCATCATTGTTGGGAGGTAGTGACACTTTGGGGAAGCAAGGCCTTGTAGAAAGAAATTCGGTCATTGGGGCTTAGATCTTGATGGCAATATTGGAACTCAGTACTTCTAGTCTTTTTCTCTATTCTTCTTGGCTCTATGTTGCAGAACCCTCTTCTGACATTCATCCTCACTGCAGTACACCAGGCCCCAAAACAAAAGAGCCAATGGATCCTTGATCAAGAGTTCTGAAACCATGAATCAGAATAAACCTTATAAATTATTTCAATACCTTTGTCCAGTATCAGAAAGCAGTAGTTATTTCTTCTAGAATAAAGCAATGTCTTGTTCACTAGTATATACCTACCTAGCATCAAGAATAAAATATAACATGTAATAGATGCTCTAAAAACTACTACTTCCGATTATGTTGTGCCCTGTCTTTACAATCCCAAACAAGTACTTTTAAAAAATTTTTAATCTAATTTTATTTTTTATTAATTCACTTTACATCCTGCTCACTGCCCTCCTCCTGGTCATCCCTTCCCACAATCCTTCCCCCATCCCCTGCTCCTTCTCCTCTTAGTGGATGGGGGCCCCTCTGGGTATCTTTCTACCCTGGTACTTCAAGACTCTGCAAGGCTCAGTGCTTCCCCTCCCACTGAGGCCAGACAAGGCAGCCCAGCTAGAAGAATATATCCAGCATAAAAGAAACAGCTTTTGGGATAGACCCTGCTCTAGTTGCTCAGGACCCATATGAAGACCAAGCTGTACTTCTGCTGCATATGTGCAGGGAGATCTAGGTCCAGCCCATGTATGTTCTTTGGTTGGTGGCTCAGACTCTTAGAGTCCCAAGGGTTAGTTGACTCTTCATCTTCCTGTGGAGTTCCTATCCCCTTCAGGGCCAGCAGTCCTTCTTCCTATTCTTCCATAAGACTCCCAAAGCTCCATTTACTCTTTAGCTATGGATGCCAGACAAGTACCTTTAAATTAAACAGAAATAAAAATGTTAATAAGATTATTACAAAACAGTAATTTTTAATATATTATTCACATGGATCAAAGATCCTTCTCTGAAGGAAGAATGAATTCCAGAGCAGCTTTCAAAATTAAAATGTATGTATTTACATGAGTGCCCATGTGTGTGTGCATGCTTATGTATGCCTCTGTGTGTGTGTGTGTGTGTGTGTGTGTGTGTGTGTGTGTGTGTGTGTGTGTGTTAACCTGTGTGCATATATGTGTGTATTTTTTTTCGGTTTTATTTTGCTTTGTTTTAGAATTTGAAACAAGGTCTCATGTAGCTTCAGATCACCCCAAACGTACTGTGAAGCTGAGGATAGCCTTGAATTCCTAGTGCTTTTTCCTTTACCTGCCAGGTACTGGGAATGCCTAGCTTTGACTTATTTTTTTTTAAGTTAGTTCTTACAACCTCCAACTTCAAATCCACAATGACAAGTTATTTGGCTCCTTCAGAGAATTGTTTGACAGCATTTCTGAAGAAGATAAAGTGGCATATTTCATAATACAAAATGTGCTTCTTTTTGAAATCCATGCGATTAAATTTCCCTGAAGGAAGAGTAGCTAGATTCATCAGTGGTAAATCTCATCATTTATAATTTTGAATTTTAATATATGCTCTGAATTTTAATATATGCTCATTGTAGACAGAGACATTTAATGTTAAGATAGCATAGAACGCATGTTCCTTTGTTTTTTGCTTTTTGTTTTTGTTTGTTTGTTTGTTTGTTTTTGTTTTTCCTTGTCAAAGAAGAATTGTTTTGCATCATGATACTTCTTCTCCTTTACATCCTTAATAAACCACATCTGGTGTCTTAGTTAGGCTTTTCATGCTGTGAACAGACACCATGTACAAAGTAACTCTTATAAGAACAACATTTAATTGTGACTGACTTACAGGTTCAGGGGTTCAGTTCATTATCAAGGCAGGAACATTGCAGCATCCAGGCAGGAGTGGTGCAGGAGGAGCTGAGAGTTCTATATCTTCATGTGAAGGCTTCTAGGAGAAAACTGGCTTAAAAACAACTAGGATGAAGGTCATAAAGCCCACAACCATAGGGACACATCTACTCCAACAAGGCTACACCTCCTAATACTGCCACTCCCTGGGTCAAGCATATTCAAATCATCACACCCTGGCATCTACAAATGACCAAATATAAAATTACACTAACCAAATTTTAACAGGGTAATAATGTTCCTAATTTCAAATGTAATGAAACATTTGTGAATTTTAAATGCTTTCTTTATTCAGAGCACTTGGATAGTTATTTTAGAACTGCAGATTTGTTCAAAACTGGAACTTATGCCGTTTAAGAATTTATATTTTCATGTTTTATTTGAGTTCAAACAGTGTTTTATGTAATGAGTCTAGTGATTATCTACTAAGTAAGGGCTTTGAGCTTACAATCACCCTAGATGTCGTAGTGTGTAGTAAAGATAAGCCAGCACACAGACAGTCTGCAAGTCTGTATTCAGTAATGTAGGTGATCTAGGGGCCCTAGTGAACATCCTTCACAACTCAGATGAGTCACAGGCCTGGTAGAAGGAGCAGCCAAAATAAACTACCTGACCTGGCACTCTGTTACTCCGAGGTGACTATAAAATTACCTAGAAATTCACAGAAGGACAAGGTGATAGAAGCAACCATAAAAGGGACTTTTAGTTCAAGGTCTCCAAGAAGAGGAAAAAACTCATTTTCAGGCCATTGTTTCCATGCTGTGATTGTACTTGGAGCAAAAGCCACAGATTCAAAGAATCATGACAGGGAATGGAAATACTAAATACATACTCTTCAGTCATAAAGGAATTGAAAACCTGCCATTTGTAACAACATGGATGAACCAGAGGTCATTATAATAAGTAAAATAAACCAGAAACAGAGAGGCAAATACTATGTAAAAATCATTGGTATGTAGAACAAGAAAGCATTGTTCTCGCTCACAAGTCACAGGGCGACAGAGACAGGATCCTCTCAACCTCCCTCTACACCTAGGAGTGAAGGCAGTGGATCTGCAACACTCTCTGCCCCTTCCCTGAAAACGGAGAGCCTGCCTTCAGGGAGTGCTTTAACCCAGGGACTTGGGTGAGATGCACCATTTTCTCTCCAGTGACTTTCTAAGGTGGGATCAGCAAAAGGCTCAGGCCTCACAAGTCACAGGGACAGGATCCTTTTAACCTCAGACCACACCTAAGAGGGACAACAGACCCACAGCCCTCTCTGCACCTTTCCCACAAGTGGAGATCCTGTCTCCAGGGTGTGCTCTGACCCCAGGACTCGAGACAGACAATTGATCCACAACCATCTACACCCGAGATTACCAGAGGACAACTGATCTCCCAGAAGTGCTGACACCAGCTTACAGACCCACAGGAGGAATAGCTCTAGTCAGAGACAGCAAGAACATTTAAGACCAGAGGATCAACAGATGGTGAAAGCAAAGGCAAGAAACTTACCAACAGAAACCAAGACTACTTGGCTTCATCAGAACCTAGTACTCCCACCACAGCAAGTCCTGGATATCCCAAACACTGGAAAAGCAAGATTTGGATCTAAAACCATATCTCACAATAGTGCTAGAGGAATTTAAAGAGGACGTGAATAACTCCCTAAAAGAAATACAGGAGAACACAGATAAAGAGGTACAAGCTCCTAAAGAGGAAACAAAAAAATGCCGTAAAGAATTACAGGAGATCACGAGTAAACAAGTAGAAGCCCTTAAAGAGGAAACACAAAAATCCCTTAAGGAACTACAAGAAAACACAAAAAACAGGTGAAGGAATTGAGCAAAATCATCCAGGACCTAAAAATGGAAGGAGAAAAAAATTAAGAAATTACAAAGAGAGACAACTCTGGGGTTAGAAATCTTAGGAAAGAAGTCAGGAAACATAGATGCAAGCGTCACCAACAGAATACAAGAGATAGAAGAGAGAACCTTAGGGGCAGAAGATATCATAGAAAAATTGACACAACAGTCAAAGAAAATGCAAAATGCAAAACGTTCCTAACACAAAACATCCAGCAAACCCAGGACATAATGAGAAGACCAAACCTAAGGATAATAGATATGGAAGAGAGTGAAGACCTCCAACTTAAAGGGCCAGTAAATATCTTCAACAAAATTATAGAAGAAAACTTCCCTAACCTAAAGAAAAGGATGCACATGAACATACAAGAAGCCTATAGAACTCCAAATAAACTGGACCAAAAAAGAAATTCTACAGCTACATAATAGTCAAAAAAACAAATGCAAAAAACAAAGAAACAATACTAAAAGCAGTAAAGGAAAAAGGTCAAGTAACATATAAAGGCAGGCCAATCAGAATTACACCAAACTTCTCACCAGAGACTATGAAAGCTAGAAGATCCTGGGCAG
>JADRCD010206060.1:0-16132 GCA_019843815.1 Montemys delectorum | reverse complement strand
GAGGGATCTCTCTCTCTCTCTCTCTCTCTCTCTCTCTCTCTCTCTCTCTCTTTCTCATTTTTGCACTACTGGAGTGCACTCAAGACAAGCACTCTCTGACTGAGATCACAGAGACATGTCTGAGCTATGCCCCTAGCCCTCATTATCTAGTCATGGTCAGTTCGTGAGACAGCCTCACTAAGTTGCCAGAAAGGTCTTGACCTTGGACTTCTAAGAGCAGCCGGAGTTGCCACTGGGCACAGGTTTTCTTTCTCATTTGACATCATTTCAAGCCTACAAGGCTTCTAAGGAAGGAGTGAGAGATTCCTCACCCAGATGCATCAGTTGTCAGCACTTTGCCACATCTTTGTAGGTTTCCTTCTTTCTTTTTTTCTGCACATTTAAATATGTTTTCTCTGAACCGCTGGAAAATAAATGGCAGATGCCATTTCCTTTAGTACTTAAGTATTTCAGTCTGCATCTCCTGGGAAGGGATGCTATGGCACAGCATAGCACGTTGTCAAATTCAGCACACTGTTCACATTCAGACTACACCCAATGTCCCCAGTCCAGAACGCAGGATCCAACCAAGGGTTGTACGTCACCTTTGTCATGCCCGTTGACTCCCTTTAGTCTAGACCAGCTTGTCAGAACGTCTTTGTCTTCTATGGCATGAATGGTGTACGGCACAGGCATTGTTTTGAATAACGTCTCTTGGTGTAGGCAGAAAAGCAAGCAATTGTTTATTATCAAGACTGCTGTCAATTCAACCTTTCTATTTTGTAAGAACAGCTCTAATTGTTTTATTTTTTAAAGATAAAATGAACTGTTAAACTGCAAAGTATCTATGAGGGGTATCATTCTCTAGAGGGTTCAGATGAGATTTTCTAATGAGAAAGATTAATTGAATAAATTTCTCTGACAGAATCAGCTTGAAGGTAGGCAAAAGATAACTAAGAGCTGAAATGACTTAGTATTAATACATGCTATCAAGTGAATCTTTAGGGATTTCTAAAGGTTTGAGGCTTGCTTCTGTTCCTTTCAGTTATTTTTGAAGTATTTCATCTAATCTATGCAAGATAAATTTATGCAGAAGCAAGAAAACCGTGTTATAATTTAAGGATATCTGCCATAATTAGATTCTTAGACAGAGGGAAACTTAGGGATTTTCTCATTCAACTGTTCGGGGTTTTTCGTTTGTTTGTTGATTGTTTGGTTTATTTCAGAAAACAAGACTCATATCTAGACAAGTCTAGATGAACATTTACTCAGCACTATATGTAAGAGTTGGGACAACCTCCCAACCTCCATAAAGTTCTCTGTCATTATTGACACACGGTATAATGCATATTTAATGAGACACTCAAGAGATGTGTAGTGGGAAGCCAGCCTCTAAAATAGCAGGCACAATAGAATCTCATTTTTAAAAAAGCAAGTGCAGATGGCTGTGTGGGAGTGTGGAGTAGAGTTGAGAAATAAATACACCAAAATGTCACTAGTGATTACCTCTAGGCAAGACTAGACTTGATTTACACTGATGTGTGTATGTGAGTGTGTGTGTGTTTGTGTGTGTGTGTGGTATGTGTATGGGCTGTGTGTGTGTGTGTGTGAGTGTGTGGTGTGTGGGGTCTGTGTGTGGTGTGGTATGTGTGTGTGTGTATGATGTGTATGGGCTATGTGTGTGTGTGTATGGTGTGTGGGGGCTATGTGTGTGTGTGTGTGTGTGTGTGTGTGTGTGCATGGTGTGTATGGTGTATGTAGTGTGTGTGTGTGTGTGTATGAGTGTGTGTGTATGGTGTGTGTGTGTATGGTGTGTGTGTGTGTGTGTGTGTGTGTGTGTGTGTGTGTGTGTGTTACTGGGATTAAAACTAGGGCCAAGACAGGGTATCTCTGTGTGGATCTGGCTGCCCTAAAACTTGCTCTGTAGACCAATCTGGCCTCAAACTCAGAAATCTGCCTGTTTCAGTTTCTTGAATGTTGAAATTAAAGATGTACACCACCACCATCCAACTAAGAATTTTTTTTTTGAGACAGAGTCTGATTACTTAGCTCTAGCTGGTTTTGAACTCTATATTAGACTAGGCTGATCTCGAAGTCACAGAGCTCCACCTCTTTCTCCCTCCCCTGTGCTGGGATTAAAGGCTTGTGCCACCATGCCTGGCTATTTAAGAACTTAAGGAATTTGTGCTATCTTGAGAAGATCTCCCTTAAAAATCTACAGAAATCTATGATCTAGCTCTTCAAAATAAAATGAATAAGAAGCACATTTTTCTGGCATAATTCCAAAATGACTTTCCAAACCTACCCATAGATGGCACTAGGGTTCACCAGCTCCAGATTAAGAAAGTCTGGATTACATGGAATCAATTAAGCAGGGTTCACAGGGGCTCACAGAGACTGAAGCAACAATCATGGAGCCTGTATGGGTCTGAGCTAGGTCAGCTACATATATGTGTTCTAATGGGACTCTGAACAGTGAGAGTAGGGGCTATCTCTGACTTTTTTGCCTGCTCTTTGGGACTCTTTCCCTTGCCTCATTCAGCCTCACCTTATTGTAACTTGTTATACCATGTTTGGTTGATATCCCTGCAAGGCCTACTCTCTTCTGAAGGTAAATGGAGGAGGAGTGTGGACCTGGAGAAGAAGGGAAGTGGCAGGAGGCACTGGGGGAGTGGAGGAAGGGGAGGCTGCAGCTGCGATGTAATGTATGAGAAGGAAAAAAATAATCTGGGTTAAACTGTAGCAAGAAATGACTGGTGCAGGTACCGAGAGACAAAATTGGCCAGAGAAATTTTGGAGATCATACTTTTGTATTTTTTTGGCAGAAAGGGTTCTGGCAAATTAAAATTGGCTAAAGTAGCTAGGCATTGAAAGCAGTTTGGTGTACACCTGTAATCTCAGCAACTGGGAGGCTAAGGCATGAGGATTTGAAGTTCTAAGCCAGCTTTAGCTACATACTGAGACCCTGCCTCAAAAAGCAAAACAAAAAAATTTGAAGAAAGAAGCTAGAAGTCAAGATACTTTTCTGATTGGTATTTTGAGTTATAACAAAGCCATTCAGGAATAAATAATTCACCATAGTTCCAAGTGATGAATTAAACACAAGAGTTCATGATTCCTTACAAACAAAGAAAGAAAACTACATTCATCTATTAACAAGTCTATATTGAGTTCCCAGTGTATGCCAAGCCTTGTTCCAGGAGCTGAAGACATGACAAAGAACAACACTGGAAAAGCGCCTGCCATGTGGAACCTACTTTCTCACTGAAGTGATGGAATGGAACAGTAAACAAATGGAGTGTAACATGATGTCATATTATAATATGTGCCACCCAAAGAAAAGTCCAATAAAGAAAAGAGAACAATGGAGTGGTCATGTGCCAGGAAGCAGACAGGCAAATCTAATCATTCAGGAGGTTAATCACAGCTATGCTGAATCTCGTATCTTTGACAGAGAATAGCAATGTGGTTTCAGGCATGTAATAGGCAAACACTGATTTTGTAAACGTGTCCTTTTCTACCCCAGCTAAGAAACAAAGACCAAAAACTTGTTGAAATTTATATATGTCATAGATAATGATATACCACTGTAGTTTTTACCTCAGAGCTATATGAACTTATAGCCCTCTGCTGTAACATAGCCCAGTGAGATCCAGACCTTCTAAATATCTCACAAAGCATTATATTGGGGACACTTTGTGAACGTAAAGTGACTAACATGCTGAAAGCTATGGTAAGAAACGTATATTCCAGAGAATGGAGAAGAAACCCTCTAAACTCAGGACTGTTGGGAGCCGCGCTCGCCATTATAAGATGGCGCCGGCTTCCTGCTTCCTGGTTCTTCTCAGGAGCCTTGCTTGAGTGCGTGCCTGCGAAACTTAGTATGCTAATTAGGCACTAAGGCTAGAGCCAATGAGGGATCTGCACGTCTCCCAGAGATCTATATAAGCCGCGGGGTTTCGGCATTCGGGGTCCTTCTACTTCATGCCATCTAAAAGAGCTGTAACAATAAATTGCTGTCAGAAGAATCCTGAGTGTGGCGTGCTCCTTATCGGCGAGGTAGCGCGCGACAGACTTCTATAACCATAAAATTTCAAGAATCCCTAGGGTAAGGTGTATGCCAGAGTAAGGTTCCAAAATAAGGGTTGATTATTGTATCTTGCATTGCTCCCAGTGAAAGGAAGCACAATGCCTCCTGGGCCTCTTTGAGTCCCAAAGGTTACATGCTCCATACCTATGAACATGATTGGGGTCCATACATTTAGTGTCACCAGAGGCTGCCAGCTTTGAATGGGACTCAGAGCAGTAAAAAAAAAAAACTGTAGATCAAGTCTGATCCATAACAGGAGTAGCCGGGCCTCCGTGTAGTTTCTCAACTCTGTGATACAGAAGGTCCATGTGCAGTTAGCCCCCACTCCTGTGTACAGTCCTACCCCTTCTAAGTATTGCTTGTGATCTGGTCCTTGAGCTGAGCCCTCAATAGGCTGTCCCAACACTTTGATGTGGATGCCAGCTGGCCTGGCGTATGATAGGTATCATTCTCACATCTCTTCTGCTATAACCAAGTCCTTTTCCTAGTACAAAGATACAAATGGGTTCCACCCTAGTGAATTGAGCCCTTCCCAAGTCCTCAGAGAGGAGTCTTTCCAGAGGCCCAGAATTCAGGAAAAGCAAAACTCATACTCAGAATATCAGTCTATTGCTGACAAAACTGGTAGTCTTCAAGACAAATGGGGTCCAAGTGCAGTCCCCTCTTCCCTACTCTCTGTTGCTGGCAGATAGACACTCACAATGAGTTCAAACTCACAAAGCTTGTTCCCCATGTGACCTTCATTTCAGCTACCCTGGCTACTTGATTCACACATTCATCACGCCAGCAGTGGAATGGCATGGGCTAGCTGCCAGCCAATTATCCAGGTAATTTGCTTTGTGGGATTTCCATGCCTTTCCCATGCCTGTAGCTTAACATTTCTGCAAGCCTATCCACTTGCCTCCACCCTAAGCCACAAATCATTTTCCTTTCCAGGCTCCTGGCTAACTCATCAGTCCATTTTGCCCATGGGTTTATATATATTTTAACCCCGAACTACTTGTGTCTCCCCACAAAATGGATGTCCAGGTGCACAACCGAAAGTCCCCTGCCTGGGAGGCTTTTTCTTGGCCAGCCTCCCTCACCACCTCTGAATGCCCCACAGACAACCTACCATTAGTTTCCAGCTCGTCCTCACTTACAGAGCCAACGCTTTTTCTCCTGTTCCAGTTGGTCATGCAGAATCCCTTGCCAGCCAAGAGTGTTCATTGGTTGAGTAGGATTACTGAAGCACTATCCCCCTGAATGGCTAGGCTACACCTCACACAGCTTGCCTATCCCTTCTGGCCCTCCTAATGCTCAAACCCAGATGTCTCACCTTCATTTTTGGCAAATAACTGCTGTGTTCCCCTGATTCTTGTTGATATGCCTTAGCCCATAACACAAAATTTCACAGTCTGGAAAACATTGACAAGTTTTTGTCCCTGTCAAAGCCTCATATCATGGAAAAAATCATTTTTCAAGTTGTGATTCTCCACCGTAGATAAGGTGCTCTTCCTGCCAACTCTCAGGGATCTGAAGCATGGTTTCCTTACCATGAAATCCATAGGACATCTCACCACCGATGCCAACAATAACATCTGCAGGATCACATGTCTCAAAGAAAAGACCTGGACATACCCCAGATGCTTTCTCTGCCCTTGAACCCCTACACATCTGAGCCTTTCACATCACCAAAATATTCACATGGCTTTAAGTTGTCATCTATTTTATATAAACATAGTGATAAAAGTGATTGAAAACTGGAGGGCCCTGATTTATATGTAGGGCTTCATTCTTGAGAAGCAATAACCTCCTCAGAACCAGTTTGGACCACTTTTTACTGAGACATGCAAAAACCAGACTTTCTCGTTGATCCGTCAGGCAGGAGCACTTAAACCTTGACAAGAGGGAAATACGTTCTATTGTCCTCCTGCCTTTTCTCAAATAAGCTCCTGCAGATATTAGCACGTTGCGTTTCCTTAATCACAGGAAGGATTTGAAGTCTGTTTTCTCAAAGGGTAAGAACAGCACAGTGCCTCTTCTCTCACCATGCTCAGAAGCTATCTGAGAAGTCTGGCTAGTTGCCTAAAGTCTTCATTGGTGCAAACCCAGCAGGAGGGTCAAAGCATGGTGTACTATCCCGACTATTCTGATATAAGTTCACGTAAGTTTCTAGAGTGTTAGTGCCCAGCATTTTCACTGGGGAACTGGCTACACAAATACCGAAGTGCAGACTCTCAGGAGGAAATCAGATGTTCAACTTAAGCCATGATGTTTGCATAAACTTTTTAGGTGGCCTATAGCATCCTTAACATAGAATGGTGGAAACCTTCCCCAAGTCCAAATATTTTAAAACCAATATTAATTCAGATACTTTCAACAGCATCTCCAATTTCTGACCCAACTGCCTCCTCATTCTAAGTGCTAGAATTACAGGTATGAGTTTATGTAATGTTGAAGATCAACCCATGTTTTTGTGCATGGTAGGTGTGTGGTTTTAATGAGACTGACCCCATAGATTCTTGGTCTCTAGTTGGCGGAACTGTTGGGGAAGGACTAGGATGTGTGTCCTTGTTGGAAAAGGTGTGTTACTTGTGGGGTGGGGTGGAGGTGGAAATTTCAAAAGCCCATGATATTACCAGTTAGTTCTTTCTCTGTCTCACACTTGAGGCTAAGTATGTAAGCTCTCAACTAGTGCTCCAGCACCATGCCTGCCTGCTACCATGGGTTCCAACATGTCTCTAGTAGTTATAGACTCACTGTTTGAACTGTAAGCCCCAATAAACTCTTGGATGAGTTGCCTTGGTTATGATGTCATGGCCATGAAAAATTAGCTAAGACAGTAGGCAAGCATTCTACTAACTAAGCTACATTCCCAGCCCTTTATTTGTTTGTTTCACTTCTTTGTTTAGCACAGGTTCTTGCTATATATATCTCTGCCTAGCCTCGACTTCAGAGCAATCCCTCTGCTTTTTCTCTCAAGTACTAGAATTACAGATGTGTAGCTCACTTTTAGATACTTCTATGAGTAGATTCTTTCGCTGATAGCTATGGCTGCCCATAGTTATTTCTATCCATAGAAATCTATGAGTAGATAAAAGAAAAGGAGTAGAGCTTTGTTTGTGGGATGGCCTATGGTTTTACTTAAGGCATTTGGGTCAAGAACTATACTGCTAAACTACACCAGAGTCTCAGCATTGCTCATTTCTAAAACACTTAGGATTTAAAAAAAAAGAAAAAAAAGTAAGACATTGGGGTTCTGCACTTGTTACAGTCAGGGTTTTATTACTGTGAAGAGACACCATGACCAAGGCAACTCTTAGAAAGGACAACATTTAAATGGGACTGGCTTGGACTGGTTTACAGTTTCAGAGGTTTAGTCCATTACCATCATGGTAGGAAGCATGGCAGCATCCAGAGAGACAAGGTGCTAGAGAAAAAGCTGAGCTATCTACATCCTGACTCACAGGCAACAGAAGGGGACTGTGTTCCACACTGGGCATAGAACACCTCAAAGCCCACCCCTACAGTGACACACTTCCTCCAACAAGGCCATACTTCTTCATAGTGGACTCCCTGTGTGCCAAGCATTCAAAGACATGAGTCTCTGGGGGCCAAACCTATTCAAACCACCACAGTACTTTTGTTAGCTCCTTTGTATAATAGCCTGTTCCCACTTTAACCAGTGTTGTGGAAAAATAGTGGTGTAGCCCATCAAAGCTTATAATTTCATTCTTGGAAGTTTAAGGAATACAGTGATTGAATCACTCCATACACAGGTATAAGATAGGTGCCTAGTTAATGTTTTCATTACTACTATCATAAATGCCATTCAGAGGTAATGAACAATTTATTTTGAAAACACTCTGATATCTTTTAAAATTAGAAATAGCATTTGCTGCTCTTACAGAGCATCTGGGGTTGGTTCCCAAGCCCTACAACGTAGTTTATAACTATCCTTAACTCCAGTTCTAGGAGTTCCAACAACAACCTCTTCTGACCTCTAGACAGGCACTAGCTAGTCATGGTATGTACATACCTGTGTACAAAAATAAAAAATAAAAATAAAAATAAACTACATACACATAAAATTAAAAAAAAAAAAACAGAAATCTTGTTCTTCCCTTCTGAGAAAAATGAGAAAAAGTATTAATTCACTGTTGACATTGTTCTTATCTATGAGGATTGGGTAATGGGAAAGTCATGGAAAACCCAGGTGATTAATGCTGAGAGCACAAGGGTCTCTCTGGAATGGAATAAGATGCCAGGAAACAGGAAGGCTGGATATCAGCTGAGAACTTTGGAGCTAGGAATGGAGACTGTAATTTACGGGTACTTTCTTGGAAAATTTCCTGATAAAAGTTTGCCTAGTTGGCATGTGGGTTTTTATAGTGATAGGATGATGGGAAGAATTGGGTAACAGAAGGACCTAATGCATTTTAACTTTGCCAAAGTTTATTTCATTCAGGCAAAACTAGGCTAGTATATGTCTATGTCTGAAAAAAAACTGATGAGTATCAAAAGAATTTGAACCAGCCTATGTCTTTATATTTCCTTCTGACCCAGGAAGGAATTCATTATATATCTAGGACATTGATTCTCAACCTATAGGTAGAGACCCCTTTCATAGAGACTGCATATCAGATATTTGCATTATGACCCATAACAACAGCAAAATTACAGCTATGAAGTAGCAATTGAAGGTAACTTTATGATTAGGGGTGGGGGAGTCATCACAACATTAGGAAAGCTGAGAACCACTAATCTAGGAAGTAGTTTAGACTGTTTTCTATCTTTCTGTATTTCCTGATATAAGGAATTTACATATAGGTCTCTGTCTTCCCAATATTTCCCAATGACTGAGGAAGGCCACTGTGTGGACCAAGTAAAGATGTTTGGTGAAGCCATGGAGTGGTGGCCTTTAATCCCAGCACTCAGGAGGCAGAGGCAGATAGATCACTATGAGCCCAAGGCCAGCCTGGTCTACAGAGCAAAGTCCAGGACAGCCAGCACTACACAGAGAAACCTGCCCCCCCTAAAAATAAACAAACATAATGTTTGGTAAGAGTTGGAAACTTATGATAGCAGTAAGAATTTGCTTAAAGAATTTAGAATATTTTTACTGCAAGTTGAAAAAGGCACTTGAAATTAAGAGTTACAAAAATTTGGAGTTCAAAGCTTGCTCCACCACCAATGAGCTCTGTGTTCTGAGGTATGTCAAGTTCTCTCTAAAACACTGTAAAGCATTTTTTCATGAACATTTCAATATATGCTAACATTTCATATGTGGTACATGTGTGTTTCATATACGTAATGATTTCAATATATGGAAACATTTTATACATGGTACATGAATAGTTTATACATGGTAACGATACTTCATAGGAAATTAAGGCATTGGATCGAAGTGACACACAACCCTTGGGGGAGAATATTGCTTTCTATGTCTAATAACGAATTCATTCAGAACTTGATTAGAGACAGAAATGATGTAAAAGCCAGAGAGGGTGGGAAGGAGTGCTATGAAGTGCTGTCTTCTGGATGTAACATGACTAAAACTACCATGAATTCATAGCAGCTGTAGAGACCTGCTGAAGACTTGTACAAAATCAAGCCAGCCAAAATTACATCATATATGGCAATACTACATCCCGTTCCCATGCTGTACTCAAGCCCTGTTAACACTGGGGGGTTGCTAGGGGAAGAAGACTTCTGCTTTAGGAGGATAGCACCGCTGGTAAGTTCTTCATGATGTAGCTCATGCCGCCAAACCCATGCACATACGGACAGCACTAACTGCAGTTAGTGGATTATTTTTTTAAGGCATGAAAATGGGATGGGGCATGTTAGGGAGCACATAGGGGAAGATTGGGATGAGAAGTGGAATTAAATATGGTCATATTTTTTCATACATATACAAGAAATTCTTTTTTTTTTCTGTTTTTTTTTTTCAAGACAGGGTTTCTCTGTGTAGCCCTGGCTGTCCTGAAACTCACTCTGTAGACCAGGCTGGCCTTGAACTCAGAAATCCACCTGCCTCTGCCTCCCAAGTGCTGGAATTAAAGGCATGCGCCACCACTGCCCAGCAAGAAATTCCTAAAAACAAAGAGAAAATTAAATTAGAAGATACCTAATACTCATCAACAACCCATCAATGTAAAGCTCACAGAAAAAAAAAATTATGGAAAATTGCTAAATACAACATAATCTCTTTTAAACCTAGCTTCTTGACGCTGATCTATCTGTGGTCCAAAGGGGCCAGGCAGGTTATAAACCCATCTGGCAGCAAAACTTGACAGTGTCATCGGTGTAGTACTGAAAAAGCTACTGGAGGCTTGCTGAGACCAGGTGATGTATGCCGAGGTAGGAGTCCCTGCACAGAGATCCTGACAAGTCATTTCATGGAGCTGTGAGAGGGAAGCTCAATTTACTATGGAGATCATAGGATATTGTAGATGCCCCAACAATGGGTCATACACCAAGGGGAGCTGCATGCACTAGTGACCAAAAGACAGTCTATGTGTGCTGAGGGACAGAATAGGAAGAATTGCTCAAGCTTTTTGAAGCCCCACCCTTATTATGTTGTGAGCCCCAGATTATAGACAGTGAGTTGCAGGATGTATTGTTTAGCCTGATGCATTTTAGCTTTGTCTTGCTTTGATCATTTCTCACTCTGCAAAAATTCTTCCATTTAGAATGGGAATGTTTACTCCATGCCACTGTACTTTGGAAGTAATTTTTTAATTTAATTGACCCAGTTAAAAGACCTTGGACTGTTATAGTGTTGGAACTGTTAACAACTGTGGAACCTTTATAGTTAGACTATGATAACATTGGACTGATTATATTTTTATGCTACAGTGCGTCTATGGTGGTTTGAAAAGGTTTGACCCTTATAGGCTCATGTTTTCAAATGTTTGGCACATGGGGAGTGGCACTATAGGAGGTGTGGCCTTGTTGGAGGAAGTGTGTCACTGTGGGGGCAGGCTTTGATGTCTCCTATGCTCAAGTTCTTTCCAGTGTGGAATAGTCTCCTTCTGCTGCCTGTGAATCAAGATGTAGAACTCTCAGCTCCTCCAGCGCCATGTCTGCCTGGAAATTGCCATGCTTCCCACCATGTTGATAATGGACTGAACCTCTGAAACTGTAAGCTAGCCCCAATTAAATGTTGTCCTTATAAGAGTTTCCTTGGTCATGATGTCTCTTCACAGCAATAACCCTAAGACAGGATTTCTTTGTCCTGAGAAGGCCTCAGGTAAGATATCAGGACAAAGGGATAATGGTATAAAGTGATGTATTTGAGTGTCAGGGCGACAAAAGGGTGGAGTTGTGATGGTTACTTTTAATTGTCAACTTACTACAGTCTGCAATCAGCTTGGAGACGTGCCTTGGCGAACGTTCCCAGAGGATTACCTGGATTCCATTAATCAGTGAGGAAGATCCATCTCAAATGTGGGCAGAACTAGAGGTGGATGAATGCTAGAAGCCGACTGAGCACTAGCATATATGCCTTTATTGCTCTTTCCTGATTGCAAATGCAAAGTGGCCAGCTGCTTCAGATCCTGACACCTCGACGTCCACATCATTACAGCCTAGAACTGTGAGCCAAAATGAACCCTTCCCTCTTCATTTGCTTTTATTATGGCGGTTTGTTACAGCAGTATAAAAAGAAACAGAGACACTTTTCCTTGTGTATTTCTCAGAGAAAAATGTTTTACTTGCGATGAAATTAAGACTTTAGAATTAGGGCTGAATATATAGCTCAGCAGTTAAGAGCTGCTCTTCCAGGGGTACTGAATTCAACTCCCAGCACCTACATGGTGGCTCACAACCATCTGTAATGAGATCTAATACCCTCTACTGGCGTGCAAGCATACATGCAGGCCAAACACATAATAAGTAAGTAAGTAAATAAATAAATAAATAAATAATCTTTAAATTCATGTGCCAAGTGTACTTGTTATATGTTGGATCATCTTTTGGGTATATGCCCAGGAGTGGTATAACTGGGTCCTCAGTTTATTTTCTATGTCCAATTTTCTGAAGAACCACCAGACTGATTTCCAGAGTGGTTGTACCAGCTTACAGTCTCACCACCAATGGAGGAGTGTTCCTCTTTCTCCACATCCTCATCAGCATCTATTGTCACCTGAGTTTTTGATCTTAGCCATTCTGACTAGGAATGAGGTGAGGTGGAATCTCAGAGACTAAACAACCAACCAAAGAATACACATGGAGGGACCCATGGCTCCAGCTGCTTGTGTAGCAGAGGATGGCCTTATCTGGCATCAATGGGAGGGGAGGCCCTTGGTCCTGTGGAGACTCAATGCCCCAACATAGGGAAATGCTAGGACAGTGAGGTGGCAGTGGGTGGTGTGTGGGGGAACACCCTGATAGAAGCAGGAGGAGGGAAGATGGGATGGGGGGGTGTTGGAGAGGAAACCATGAAGAGGAATAGACAACATTTGAAATGTAAATAAATAAAATAACCAATAAAAAAATGTGCCAAGCCTTAGAATACCAAAACAAAACAAAAACCTTTAGAATTAGAAGTTTGGGGTTGGTGAGATAGCTCAGCAGGTAAGAGCACTGATTTCTATTCCAAAGGTCATGAGTTCAAATCCCAACAACCACATGGTGGTTCACAACCACCAGTAATGAGATCTGACGCCCTCTTCTGGTGTATCTGAAGACAGCTACAGTGTACTTATAATAAATAAATAAATAAATAAATAAATAAATAATCTTAAAAAAAAAGAATTAGAAGTTCACTTGATATTTTAAATGACTCTTAGACTGCTTGTTTATTTGTTTGTTTATTTGTCTGTTTGTTTGTTTAAAAAAGTGATTGGAAATGGGAAAATAATAGTTCAGCAATTGTCTAGCATGCACAGTATCCTGGATTTGGTTCCTAGCACCACAACAAGTACAGGTCCCCTCAGATCTTCTAAACCAACCTTTAATAAATACTTGGCAACCATTCAATAAAATGATTCACGGGAATAAACATGTAAGATTCAGAGACTTAGTTCTGAAAGATATTGCCAGGAAATATGAGCAACAGTGAACAAATATTTTCTAGTGTTTTAAACTATTAAAATTATAGACAAGTGGGCCTCCATTTGTTCTTAGTACCTGGAGGTTTTTATTTATTTCTTATTTAAATATTTGTTTATTTTTATTTCATGTACCTGAGTGTCTTGTCTGCGTATATGGTGCACTGCATGCATGACTGGTACCAGCCCAGGCCAAAAGAGGGCACCACTATCCTAGCACTAGAGTTACAAATGATTGCGAGCTACAAAGTGGGTGCTTAGAACTGAACCCAGGTTCTCTGCCAGAGAAGGGAGCTCTTAACCACTGTGTTATCTTCTAGCCCCTTGACTTTTATTTTTATTCATTTTTCATTCATGTGGTTAATTACATGTGTTTAGTTCCAAATAATATAGGTAATTACAGGTGTAATTGTCAGTTTCTTAAGTGAACTATTTCTTCATGTTCCATCTTTGCACTGTATATGTGAGTGTTGTGCACATGTGTTTATACTCATGTTCACATGTATGTGGACACAGATGCATGTAGATGTCTGTTCATTTAGAGACCTGAAGTAGATATCAAGAGTCTTCTTTAGTTTTTCTCTATCTCATTGAGACAGGTTGTCTCAATTGAACTTAATACTCTTAGCTCTTTTTTGTCTTGAAACATTTCTCTTGATACATATGGTATATAATTGGCTTGAATCCCTTGGTAACAGCAGAGCAAGCTATCAGTATATCGGATCATCATAATTACATGGAAGATCTCTTTTTCAACATATGCTCCTGTTTTCTATCTGATCCATGATCAACAATGTCATATTCTTTTGTAAAGAGCATGAATAAATTTTCAAGTATGATGATATATTTCCATCCCTACAGAATATTTTTCGTTCCATGGAAACCTAAAACATAGATTTCTGCATAGAACATTTGTTCTAAAATTATTATTTCCTATACCATGCCTTAATCATTTGACAGTTATTCTTCTCTGTGGAAAAGTTTAAAAGTTATAATTTTGACACTTTACAAGGTTTTCAGTGTTTTTAAAGAAAATTTTTCCTCAACATGAATAGCTTTTCTTCTTAATTATAGAATAAATAGATAAATAAATAAATAGAACTGTGCAAAAGAAGCTATTGGTTTAAAAATACAGGGCACTATAAAAGGCTTTTGTTTTCCCTTGCTCCAAGGAAATTCAATATAATGTTTTAAAGAAGTCGGCAGGGGTACAAAGAAGAGTAAGAAGGCACCTGTGTCCCAGTTTCAAGTGTTTGAAAAATAACCTTAATTCCAGGCCTTTCACTGTGTGTGAGGCTTAGGCTTTTGGTCTAGAATATTTACACACACAAAAAGAGCATTTTAAAATGTGTCATAATATGTTTTAGAAATGAAAGTAAGATAAGATGCCCCAAAGAAAATACACAACTCATAGTGTGCTATGACTCTATTAAAAGTATAGACCCACTTTTTCATGTCCTCCAATACCATGGCTCTCAGCCACTGCTCACAGGATTACATCAGGTCTTTATTGACAATGACACTATGAAAGAAAAATATAAGGTGGAGGCTCCATTTTTTTTATTATATTCTTTATTCGTAACTAACCATTGGTCACCTCTACAAAACCAGTTAATTGTCAAATAAATGGACATTAAATATCAACTTTGGCAGTTGTGCCAATGCGTTCACACCAATTAAAAAAAAAAAAGATGTAGGAAGACATATAGGTGAAGAAGAACAGAGAGTTTGATCTTTAAACAGAAAGTAGAATCTGTCTCTTTATACAGGACCAACCACAAAGCCTTACATGAAAACTCAGCTCATGGCATGACCCAGACGACTCAGCAAACAACTAAAAGCTGAAAAGCTAGTGCCATGGAGATGGCCACTCCCAGGTCCATTTCCAAAAGGCAAGAATGGAAAGTTAAATATTCCAATGCCAGCATCTAGCCGGCAACTCTTCTTTCTGACAAGGGCTGGGGACTGCATAGCTCTAGCATCACGATTGTACCTGTAGGTTGCCATGTGTCTTAGCTTCTCTTCTGTTACTGTGATGAAGTACTCTGACAGAAACCACTTAAGAGAGAAAGGCTTTTTATTTGCGCTCACAGTTCTATCCATTATGGTGGTGAAGTCACAGTGGTAGGAGCTTGAAGCAGCTGGTCATCACATCACCTCCACAATCAAAACAGAATTATGGATGTGTGTTGCTGCTCAGTCACCAACTCACATAGTCCAGTATCCTAGCCAAGGAATGTTGTTGCCCACAATGGGTGGGTCTTCCCATCTCAATTATTGCACTCTAGACAACCCCACAAAGGCATACTCCCAGGTGATTGTAAATTCTTTCAAGTTACCAATTAGCACTAACCATCACATTATTACATACAAAGGACCGTTATAAGGCTAAGCTTTTAAATATGTGAAGACATTTGACATGAACGAATACTGCGGTTACAGAGAAATCATCCCTAAAGCTACTGTTCTTCAATAGGAAATAACTTTCTTTTTGTTACCAAGAACCCCTGATCCTCCTGCCTCTGGGCATGTGCTACCATTATGAGGTGCTGGGGATGAACCTCAGGGTTTTGTGAGCACTCTACCAATTGAACCCTGTCTCAAACCCCTATAAAAATATTTTAATTATATGGGGCTGAATCATAATCATGCTTGTATCCATGAGAGTGCTGTAGGTCTTAAAGAATCATCAATTCTCTCTTTCTGTTGGAAGTTCAGATCCCCGCAACAGACTCAGCCAAGGCTCCAGCCGGCACAGAGCAGCAAAGGTGGAGCCCATGGCAGTGGCCATTTCCACTTCCCAGCAGTGCCCTGGACTGTTTATTGAAGATATGAAGATGCTTTAGAAATGAGGCTACAATTGTGAGATGCCTGGCATGTTTAAAGTACAAAATGAATTCATGGGTCTAGTTTAGCATGTGATAGGAGGGAATTGAAGAAGATTGGTGTAAAAATTCTCCTTGAAGGAACAGGATACATTTTATAGGTAGCAGATGAAGTTGCAGCTACATGGTGTTTAAAACAC